>SSNQ01034556.1:648197-665398 GCA_006942095.1 Nothobranchius kuhntae
GATCCAAGATGGCGACTAGTGTTTAGCACAGGCGGTCAAAAGTGGTTTCTAGCCAAAAATTAATACAACGCTTGATGCCTAATGCTTCATGTTAGCTTCAACATTTGTTAAGGTTCAAAGTCTCATTAGTCATCACACACTGGTGTCATGTCTCGTGGAATGTGTTTAACCCAAGACATGCAGTAATCTGACTCGACGAGCAGGTAGGATGAAATTAAAGTCTTTATTTACTAACTGGAACAAAAGGTGCACAGGGAAGTCCTGTGGAGAGGGTGAGCAGTAGCTCGAGTCCATAAACGTTCGGGGAGAACGAGGTGAGGAAGCCGAGGTGAGCTCAAGTCAGTCCAGGGGTGATCAGGAAACAGGTTAGACAGCGGAAGGGATCCAACCAGGCACAGCGGAGGAGGATGGGACGTGGTGTGAATGTCCAGTCAGCAAAACAGCAAGTTGAGGCAGGTTGAATGGGATTCTGGAGAGAACAAACAACATCCAGATTTCAGGGTAATCCAAAGAGTAATCAGAGCGGTCCAAGTTCAATAATCCAAAATATCCTATATTCGAGTGACGAGTTCACAAAACAAGAACGAGTGGCTGGGACTACCTATACAGGAGCAATCATCCGGCGTAATGAGATGTCACCATCCTCCTTTTATACCAGCATCCCTGATTGGAGATGTTCTGCAGCTGCGGCCCCCTCCGCTGTCACCTGTGGAAGATCAGTCAGATAGAGTGAGATGGGGGTGATGTCACTCACCTCGGCTCAGGAACATCACAACTGGTGAAATTACATCTCTGCATTTGACCCATCCCGGTGGTGAGCTGTAGCTTTGGCTGTGCTCGGGAACTAGTTATTAGTTTAACCCCCAATACAACCCCTTAAAGCTGAGCATCAAACAGGGAGGCATTGGGTCCTGAACAGGTGACAGTGATTTCTTAGTAAATATTCTATTTGGTGAGAGATAAACTTTATTGTATTTATCCTAGTGAATCTATAATTAAACCGGTAAACTAGTAGTAGCACATTCAATGTCGAAGAGAGTAAAATGTTACGATCAGGAGAGGAAGAATGTTTAAGTGGTTAGCAGCAGTGTGCTAGCCAATGGCCCCCTCCATGAGGCCACCACAGCTCAGCAGAACATCATTGTTGCTTCTTCTGGGGAGAAAAAAACTTAGAGAGAAAATAAAGTTAACAGCTGAAATAGCAGGAAATAATACAGTTAAAGAGCAGATTGTAGAAGAAAGTAGTCAAGTGTGGAAAGTGGTCAGTGTGTCCTCCAGCAGTCTAAGCCTATAGCAGCATAACTACAGAGATAACTCTGGACAACCTAGCCTTTTAGATGGAGGCATGATGGAGGCAGGGCAAGAGAGAGCCGTCTTTACCGACTGTACACTCCACCTCCCTCTACTCCCCCACTTGTCCAGATTTAGGCTAACATTAGAGTTTAACCATAGGCCCTATCAAATAAAAATGTTTTAAGCCTATTCTTAAAAGTAGACAAGGTGTCTGCCTCACGGACTAAAGCTGGGAGCTGGTTCCACAGGAGAGGAGCCTGATAGCTAAAAGCTCTGCCCCCCATCCTGTTTTTAGATATTCTGGGAACCACCAGTAAACCTGCAGCCTGAGATCGAAGTGCTCGGTTAGGAACGTATGGAACAATCAGGTCACTGATGTATGATGGAGCTTGATTATGTGAGAAGGAGGACCTTGAGAAAGTCGACAGCTGACGCAATCTCGAGTTACGAGTATGAAGAAGCTTCTTTGAGGTCGCAGAGATGTTTGCTACAGCGAAGGTTTCCATCACCAATGATGAACCGGAGGCAGCCATAACTGAAGTGAGGAGCACAATCATGCTGTTCATGCTGCTGACACGATGCACAATAACAAGTTCATGACTCTAGTTTTTCTGATTCAGCATGAAACTAATTTGTCATTGTTATTTTAGTTTCCCTCTTTGCATAAACTGAATACAGTGAAAGCTTTAAATAGTCAACACTCTGGCTTGAACTTTGCTTTGAATGAGGCTTTAAAGTTTAAATAAAAGATACTTTTTTGAGACTACTTTTGCATAAATGTGCTGCAACTATAGAGGTGGAAATCCTTTGTTTACACATGTTATCACTAAAAACAGTCTGAACAAGTACGCGTGGTTATCATTTCTTTGTGTTCTTTCTTTACTCAGGACTACATGGTAAACACCAGGAGGTGTTTCCTCTTGGGTATCCTTTTGTAAAAATAGAGGCTGTGAAAAAAACTGCTCAGTAATCGCTCTCGTCTGGTCTCTAACACACAGGTTGCAAAATGTAGAAGTTTAAATTCAATTGCTAGAAAACGGTATTAAGGTAGTACTTTCATGTCCTGCTGGAATGTTCCACCTCAGTCCCTCTTTAGGAACGATGACGGACCAAGGACCTGATCTCCTTGAGCATAGCTGAAGAATTTAGGATTTAACAAAAGAAGGGGCTCTTGCCCTGTCCCTCCCTCCTCTTCAGTCTTTGAGTCTATCATGGCTGTCACCTAACATCAGCCAGGGTAATGGCTGAAGGTTTTTGTGTGCAGCATCTTGGACTGATGGAGTGAATCGAAGGAGTTCAAGCAAACATTTGTGTCAAAGGAGGAATGAGGAAGGAGGGACACGGACCAAAGGAAGCCATGAGAACCAGATCAGTAATCTGGAGAGCGGAAATCATCTTATTTGAGGTAGAGAAAGGTCAGTTTAAGCACAACCATATTTTTTAAAAAAAAGATTCACTGTTTTTTTTTTTTTTTTTTACAAGTTGCTGAATAGATAATCCCCAGAGTCACCCGGCCCTGTGGGCCTAATCCTTTATCTGAGCTCTGTGAAATCTGGGAGCAGAGCAGAATCAAATTCACTTTTTGTTGCACCACCATCACAAGATTTGCCCAAGTCGTCCTGTCAGGGTGACCTATATTCCTCCTAAGATCCTTCATGAGTTCTTCAAGCCTCCCTGAGAGCTGCTGAGCGGTTCTGATAACTCAGAACAGCTCCAAGGCATCAGGCTTGAGTATCAGTGTGCTATCAACCTCTGCTGTGACTGTGACCTGATAAAGATTGGTTACGAGGAAAAAAGTTTTCTGGGTAACTCTGTACTCCCTCTATTTTTTGTTATTCAACTTGAGATTAGACTCGAAACAAAATACATGCTTTGTCTCTGACGGTTTGCAAAATCTTTGTGGAATTCTGAGTGAGATGTGCCAGTTGCTGCATTCTTCAAACATGTCGCTGTGTGTGTGTGTGTGTGTGGTGGTGGTGGTGGTGGTGGTGGTGGTGGTGGGGGGGGGTTTGATGGAGCACACACGTCTGCTTTCAGGTACAAGCGGCCATGACACAGACCTGCTTGCTGAGAGGAATGTGATGCAGCTTTGAGCTCAGCTGCATTTCTGACTGCTGGACAACAGCCAGAAGGGGGTGATGACAGGCAGACGGCCTCTTGATGGTATCAGCACCTTCCAATCTGCCTTTGCATACCACAAGATATCGGACATGCTCGTGTGACCGCAGTTTACTGTTCAGTATCGGACCGAGATAAATGAAACAGGCTGAGGCTGGCTCTGGAGAGGAGCCATTTGATTCAGGGCACATGGTTATTTTAAAGGGAGACTGTTTAAATTAGCACTACGAGAAGAGAAAATGACCAAATGGTTTGTTTGGATCAGTTTCAGTCTAACTGTAGACTATAAACTAAACTATTTAATTCCAAATGAAATTTTTAAATTTGAAAAGTTTCTTTTTATTTGCAGGTAAAAAGTAAGAAATGAGTAAATGTTGGGAGGAATAAACAAAATAAAGAACCACATATAAAACTCATGTCTTGTCAGCTGGTTATCTTTTTTTCTGGCTGCTTTTCACCTGGAGGCTTCCTCTGGGCATAAGTCACGCTCAGCAGGAGTCTGGGACAACAGGCCCGACAAAAATACAGAAACGGAGGAAGAACAAACCCTTCCCCCAATCACTTCAGTGGCCTGCCCCTCCTCACTACTTCTGCACCACTCTATGCTCCGGCACATAATTACAAAACACACTAATCCTCTACTTTCTGCTGCACTCTGTGGGCTAAAAATCACTGTTCCTTTGTAAATATTCACCCTAAAGCCAACAACAGAGCTCACCATCTGATTAACTTTCTTTCTGAATCACACACACACACACACACACACACACACACACACACACACACACACACACACACACACACACACGCACACACGCGCGCGCGCGCGCACACACACACACACACACACACAAACACCAGCAGCAGTGAGGCTCCTAACAGGTGAGGAGTGAGAGCTGAACCTGCCTCCTTTAAGCTGTGATGAGAAAATAACGAACTTTGGCAGCAACTGTAAAAACAAGATGGAGGTAATTTACTCCGCTGGGAAAAAAACGGACAACTTAGTTGTGTAACCTTTAGTCCGTATGCGCTAGATGATATTATTGCTTTTCTGAGGTAAATTAACTTGTTTGTGCATTTTATCAATTAAATGTCCAGCTGTACAAAAACCATACCTCACTTGCACACATGTTATTTTTAGATTTTATGTGTTCATTTGAACTAAACTCTGATATATTTGAATATCTTGCAGGTGTCATTGTGATGGATCTTTGTCTAGCCTGCCTGAACACGTACTGTGGTCACGTATTGTGGTTCTGTTACCTCATCAACAACCTTCCCAGACAACCTGTGATGTGGTACAAACAAGATAAAAACCAAAGCAACCTCTCCCAAACCAAAGTTACGATCTAGATCACACAAACAACACTTAAAAGTTTGCTCAATGTCTGGAAACAACAGAGGCTTTGTGGGATTTTATCACACATGTAACCTCGAAGTCAAATCAAAGCCCTGTCTTTGGTTGAATCTGAGGTTTCTGGAGCTCTTGGTGGCTTGCTGCCCAGGTCTGGACATGCACGGAGCCTGTTGGGCCAGTAGACACCACTAATGGGACGCAACTGATTTGGAAACCAGAGTAGAAGAGAAGCTGTTACAAAATGCTCTGGGTTTCCTTGTCAGACAGGTTTCTTTCCCATGCCAAAAGTCGTCCACATAACAAAAAGTTTCCTTCGTAAGAAATCATAACCCAGGATTCATGACTTGATTGATGAGTCATGCCTGTTTACAGATGCGACTAGTGCTAACGGACCTTACCGCTCTGCAAGTCCCTGCAGCTCTTGTTTTACTACAAAACACAAGTCTTGCAAAAACTAACATGTTCAGGTGTGTTCACTGCAAACTTTAGATGCAACTCTGGGCTCTTTTGTTATTAAGTTGCAGATCTGTTGTCAAAATATATTGATAATGTGTCAGTGATTTAACAGAAAAGTCTGTAATTATTGTTTGGCCAGAAGGCTGTTTGGGATTTCCAGCCTGCGGTTTGCAGAATCCCACTGCAGAATGGATTTGGGTTGGAACATCAGCTACTGATGTTGTGCAAATGTCAGTTAATGTTTATTTGAGCAGCAGTCTTGATTAATTTATTCTTTCATGTTTGTGTTAACAGAATTCTGTGGTCACATGAGCAACAAACCACCGCTGATCTGCAATTAATTCATTTTACCTCTTAAACATCAGCAAATGGAACAATTAAACTATTAAACAACCACATAGAACTACAAGTAAATGTATTCCACTTTTGTAAGGGGAAAAGGCTGCCAGGTCCATCATCGAAATTAAATTGTCAACTAAATGTCTTTTGTTGACAATTGATCATACTGTTTTTCTTTAGAAAAAATAACGGGCATAATTTGATTTAAAATATCTTGATTTTGCTCACTGGTTGTTTCTATCACCAACATGTTGTGCCTTGAGAAAAGACACGATGGTTAAAACGTTTCTAAGAGGCTTCGTAGAACAACATCCATTCCAGATTTGGAGGAACAACGCCTTCTTAAGGATCTAGAAGATTTATGGAATCACATGTGTCCAATAATAGTTTAAGTGCTCCAGCCACACAGTTTCCTTATGACTAACACACGCAGCAGGGAAGGACTCTTGGACTTCACAGAAACTTTAGTGCTGCCTTCACTAGCTGTCGTAATTTTCCCATAATGTTGTAAACCCAGTCAAGCAACTAGCTCAGACGACTCAGAAATAGTAATTAGCAAGTCAACGTTACAGACAAAGGTTCTATTTACTCCTAAAGCGCCAAACATCAGTTTTTCATCACACTGTGTTTAAAAAACTCTCGCAATTACTAAACAGCTAACACTGTATCGAAGAAAATGGTCATTGCTTATGTTTTAACAGACGAATTTAAAGGTAAAATTTTCACCATCTAATAATAAAAACACAATTATTCGTTAATTTAACTTTAAAAACAACAATTATGAGCATTTTTTTAAATTATATGATGAAAAACACAACTTTATTTCATAAGGACTCAAAAATGTATTTCTAAAGCCACTTCATTAAACTGGTTCTCTCTATCTCTCTCTCTCTTTATATTATTTTATACATTTAAATATTTTATTTCACATATTTATAAAGAGTTGAAATCGTTTAAAACAAAAGCTGAAAATCTATGAAGCTGTAGGATCCGAGCCTGATCTGAATACTTGAACGCACCAGCCGAACGGAGTGTGACGTAGGCGCAATCAGCACTGCTGAAGACTGACTTGAAGTCAGTTCAGTTTCCAGAGTTCATCACGCTCACAGCGCTTCGGTTCGGTTCGGTTCCTTCTGAGAAAAACAACAACACCTTTTTCTGCTTGGAGCTGCTCACGAGCACAAGGAGAGAGGCCGGGGAGCGCGGAGCGGACTAGGGCTCATGGAAACACGATGCGGCTGGAAAAACGGCGGCGGACTTGATAGTTTCACTCGAGAGAAGAGGCGAAGCGAGGCGAGATGAACACGCTCGGCCCGATGCTGGCCTCATTTCTGCCGCTGCTGCTTCTCTGTCGGATTTGTGTCTGCCAGTACTCAAGCGACCAGTGCAGTTGGAAGGGCAGGTGAGGTTTCAGAAGTTTACTGATTAGATACGAGCTGGAAACGATAAAGAAGAGGGAGAGCTGGGATGGCTGACTGAAACGCACCCAAACCGTTCAGATAGACGTGAATAAACGGATATATGTAGTTAAAATAACATTTTCAAATGGCTACTATTTATGATTATGTTGTGATTTGGTGAAATGTAAACTTTAACAAATCTTTTAAATTCCAAATTAAAGGCTACTTATTTATCATGTAATCAACCCTATTCTTCCAGTGTTATCATATTATCTCAACACATGTTTCCTATAAGCTGCTGAATGAACCAAAAGAGATCAAATCAACTGCAGACGCGCAGAGGATTTTACATGTATGCAGCGCACTTTGGATCGTTCCATCATCAAACATCTGCAGAAATCTGGTTAGATTTTTTCCCCCTTTTCCTTCCCCTCCACCAACCAGGAGGGGCAGGCCACACTTTGAACTGTTCCACCAATAATCTGTTCTTCATTAGTGAGATGCTGGCATAATGTCCTCTAATTGCATGCAGAAGTGATGGAGTTAGATAGGACTTAATTAGAGGCGTGCTGAGGTGAGCCTGGTTATGGGGCCTCGGCTGCATCTGCTCAGCATGTGCCATGGCTCACTTTAGATTTGTGGCTAATCTGAATTCTAGCATCTCATTCTTCAGTAAACTGGGCGTTTCTCCTCCAGAGTCAAACCACCAGTTTGGCATGCACATCCCCGTGGCTTCCTGCCTCTGGCTTTGCCACAGAATGACTGACACACTGTGGAGTTTTAAAAACCCTGACCAGGCATTAAGTTGTGGAAGGAGTCGTTTGGTCATGCTGGCGCCAGAGTCCGAAGTGCTGCCCGGACGAGTCTCTTCCACTCTTTCTGGTGGCTTGAAAGCGAGGGGAGGTTCAGTGCGTGACCAGCATTTGCACTTGCATGCGGCAGGCCCGGCTACTGTTGCTGCTGTTGTCTCCCCAGAAGCGCCTGTGTTCCTCCATTCATCCATTTCTGCCTCCCAACTCTTCCCAAAGGCAGCCCGCCAGCAGTGCGCAGTGCCAAAGCTCTGGGGGGAGCAGTGTGGTACTGGGGAGTGCATTGGTGCTGAGGTCACTTTGGCTGCTCTGGCTCGTGACTGGTCATGCAGCCAGTCTTGCGCTCATCCTTAATGCTTCAGGAGGAATGAGGCCTAGTGCGCTTGCAGTCTACATGGCTTCTCCACGTCGCTAAGTCAGCCCCCAAATCACCAGAAAGTCTCGTCATTCTAATTAACTGATTCTTGTTTATTGAAGTCCTCCTTTAAAACCCCTCCTTTGACGTTTTCTTCCCCTCTAGTGGTCTGACCCATGAAGGCCACACCAGGGATGTGGAACAGGTGTACCTACGCTGCTCACAAGGCTCTCTGGAGTGGCTCTACCCCACCGGGGCCATCATCGTCAACCTCCGACCCAACACCATATCCCCCGCCTCTGCCCGCCTCTCTGTCTGCATAAAACCCTCCAAGGACTCCACCGGCACCAACATCTACCTGGACCGCAACGGCAGGCTGCGGCTGCTGCTGCGCGAGGAGGATCAGGGTCAGGGGAAGGTTCACTGCTTCAGCATGCAGGAGGGAGCACTCTTCATCGAGGCCGTCCAACATATGGACATCAGCCGCCGGATTACGGCGTTCCAGTACGAGCTGGTCAGTGACAAGCTGAGAGCGGAGGCACTCTCACCTTCTGGTAAGATGCAGCTAATGGTGCTTGTGTGCTGTGCTAATCTGGGTCTGTGTAATCCTTCCTATTTTACCAAATTAAGCTCTGTGGACACTAAATACAGCCCTTTACTGGTGGAAACTTTATTACGTTGGACTCGGAGTTGGAAACTCGTTCAGCACAGCAGTCTACTAAAACTAAATCCAAAGTCAACATGGTTTTGAAAAAATAAAAACTCCAGAAGATGTATAAATCTTAATAAAAATGGAGTTTTGGGGGATAATCTGTGTTAAAACTCAGCAAATTTCACAACGGCATCATTCTGATCAGACCCCTACACCGGCTCGTGTGAGAAGGGGCAAGGCCAAACATAAAGCTCCCAGTCAAAACCAGCCATCTGTTTACACACTGCGTACCTGCCAGACCTGAACAGCTTCAAGCCGCGCAACCAAACAAGCAGCCGTGTTGTTTTTTCCACCTAAAGCAGTGTGAGCCGTGTCGGCCCCACGTGTGTTTTTACGACTCTCCAGCTTCACATATCCACATCCTGCATCATAATCTGGCCCGGCAGAGAGGGTTATGAGAGGACCAGAGGCTCTGCTGCTGGGACCGCGTTAGTGCACCGTCGGATCGGCGCTGTAAGCTAGTGAGCTAGCGCTGAGGTGATCCTCACAGACGGTGGTCTCGTGTCATGCGAGGCCTGGCTGGGTGGATTGATGCCTGCTTTTCTTCTTTTAGTATATTTCTTCCTTGCTCCTCTGTCTGACCTGCTGCGCTGGGATCGAGTTGCTCACCAACACGCTGGAATGAGTCTCCAACCAGATGTTGGGAGGAACCTTTAGGAGCATATAGGCTTGTTTTTCACTCCCCCTGCCCTTCTTTCAGCTCATAATAATCTCCCTTTTCCCATCCCACACCGTTTCCTACTGCTTGATTTGTATGATGCCTATTTATCACTCTGGTATTTTCTTTTCATTCCTCTTCCCTTCATAAATCTTCCTGTTCTGTCCTCCTGAGTGACTGAAGTGGTTTTTGTCCTCGCTGAGTGGTATAAGCACGTTTTTGCTCCATTACCGGGGAATGCATCTGGACCCAGATGTTGCAGGGACACATTAATGCACCCCTCCCGTCCCCCTCTCTGCTCCTGTGAAGTGGTTCTGATCAGAGTGGGGCTGCGTGTGCACGAGCCAGGAAGAGATGCTGACTCGGCTCCCGGCCCATTCCTGCGGTTCTGTTTTATGTTTCGCATGTGAGCCTGGCTCTGCGCTGATTCTGTAGAGAAGCAAACACTCGGAGGTTCAGGCGTCGGCTCGCTTCTCCGCCTGATGTCCTGGCTGCTGGTTTTGTTCTGCTCAGGGTCAGGTCTGCTTTCTGGTCCATCTGTCCAGCTGTTGGTGAGCTGTTCAGGCTTGTTGACCTCCTGACCTCTTTGGTGATGTAGCAGACCTTGTATTTGTACCTCTCTCAAGCTCACCTTTGACCTCTGGGCTTTTAAAGCCAGAATTAAAAATAAGCTTGATCTGCTAAACAAGGTGGTTTGAGTCCTCCACTCTACCAAGAGTTCTTTCTTCTATGTGTGTTTTTTAGTTGAATAAATCTTCGTGCTTGGTTAAATCAGTCCTGCATGGTTTCCTGTGCTCATGATCCATCTGCGCTAACATTTTTAGACACCCTCTCACTTGTGTTCCTCCCACTGCTCGCCAATATTCCCCTCCTTATTCTCCACACCTGTTTTTGAGTCCTTCTTCACCAATAATGAAAACAGACCTTTAGCTAGTAAAGACATCAGCTTTCAGCCAGCCGCAGGTTCATCTGAGTCGACTAATCTCTGCGCTATGAAGCCGTCCAGAGGTGGGTCACCTCTCTGCAGCAGAAAGAAGAAACGTTGCTTGAGGCGAGAGTTCTCAGCAGAGGCCTTTATTTTTACTTTTGGTCTTCAAGTGACAAGATCTTGGCTGTTCAGAACCTTTAACACATACAATTAGTTGCATATATCTGTAACCCCCCTCCCCATGGGGATCGCTCTGCTGCCTTCAAAAGAGTTTTGACTTTAAAGTTCGTCACACACTGGTGAAGTTACATTTCTGCGTTTGACCCATCCCTGTGGGAGTGGTGAGCTGCAGCAGTGGCTGCACTCGGGGACCATTTGGTGGTTTAACCCCTCAGTCCAACCCTTAAAGCTGAGTGTCAGGCAGGGAGGTATTGGGTCCCATTTTTCAAGTCTTCGGTATGACCTGACCATGGATTTGAACCGGGTTCTCCCAGTCCCAGGGCGGACACTCTATCACGAGGCTTCTGAGAAGGTAACCGCTCCCTTAAAGAGCCATAAGTCCCACCACCACAGTTCATCATATGTGATGAGCACCAGCCTGCTTTTCTTGGTATTCATTTAAGATGCACAGCTCGTCGTAGGGATGCACGTTTTCCAAATGAATGAAATGTTTGTCAGGAGCTGTTGTGCAGTGGGCTGTCGGACATCAAACACGCAGCGCTGCTTATAAGCGCATTTATAAAAACACTTTAGATCCCTTACATTGAACTAAGTAATTACACTGACATTTCTGTATTTACTCTTGCCCCTACTGCACACTGGAAGCAAAAGCGGCACGGAATGGCAGCAAAACGGCACCGCTTTACAGAGAATCCATTAAAGTCAACAGAGTGTAACAAACCAGCCGCGATGCGCCGCTAAAGATGGGATCGGGTTCTATTTTTTCCGTGAGTCGCTTCTGGGATGTGTCAATTACTGCAGTTAACATAGGGCTAGACAGGAAATCACACACGGTTTCAGTGTAAAATCCCCGGTAATTTTCAAAATGAAAGTATTGCAGTAATGATGTATATGAAACGTATGTGTGACCTAACGGCTTATTTACTCACAGCGTCGTTCCAGAAGTGCAGCGGTGTGATTTCACGGCTTTAAGCCTGGTGGTGGAGAGGAACTACATCATATATGACATCAAACAGCGATATAAAACGTCATTTCCTTCTCTTTGGTTTAATAATGGATGGCAAAAACAAACTAATTGAAGTTTCCAGGGATCGTGTGATCTCGCGACGAGGTTGGCGAAAGTCTCGGAGGATTTTGTGATCTCGCGAGGAGCACGGCAGAGAAGCCGCTTCTGAGACTCTCCCGTTGTGCACTTCAGTGCTGTGATTGTCTGGAGTAAGTCATTCCGCTGCCGTTCCACACCGCCTTTGCTCCCAGTGTGCAGTAGGCGTTAGGAGGCGGGTGCAAAGCATCACGGCAGACACTGCCCTGTTTCTGGTCTCGGTTCATTTTGCGGCGCGACTTCATTTCCACGTTCTGCCAGGCTCAGCGCTTCGATGTGGGACTCATTGTGTTAACTACCAGAAGCAAAATGCTCCCACGCTGTGCTCTTTGTTAAGTTAGTCTATTCAATTCTATTCTATTCTATTTGGATGGTGGTGCTCTTGCACATTCTAGTGGCACAAAACGTATTGCACCCAAGAGCAGCAGAAGGACCTGAAGCGGTTAACCGGGTGTTACGACATTAATGGAAATGAACTGGTTACCTATGAACATCCCTAGCTCGTCGTAGTTAAACGCTCATCTGTCAGGATGGAAAATTCTGTCATTAATGTTTTGTTTGGCCAAGTCACAGCTTGAGTTTAACATCGTTGGCCTGCCAGCAGTGTTTTTCATCGCCAATGATGAAAGAAGGCGCCAAAGAAATGAGTTCTGTTGAAGTTTTGACTTATCTCTCCTGTTTTTTATTTCCTTAGCACCCTGTCAGCCCTGCAGTGATGCCGAGATGCTTCTAGAAGTCTGCACAAACGACTTTGGTGAGTTCCAGCCGAGTCATAAATCGCAAGTTTCCTGTTGGAAGAAGGTGGCAGGAAAGTCCAACAAAAACACCATTTTGTTTGTATGAAACTCGACTCAAAGTCTAAATCTTTTTTTTCATTTTTCCAGTGGCACGAGGCAGCATTAGGAATGTGGATCAGAAGGATGACTACGCCTATGTTACCGTGGAGATCAGTCGCCTCCACAGACAGAAGACCCAGGTCTTTGCGTCTGGAGGTGTTAGGGTCCGTAGCTGGACTGGTAACATTAAGATGCCCCTGCAGTGTAAGGTGAAGTCTGGAGAGGGGGAGTTCCTCTTCACTGGGACGGTGAGGTTTGGGGAGGCCTGGATGGGCTGCGCCCCGCGTTACAAAGACTTCCTGCGGTTGTATCACCAGGCACAGCTGCAGGGGACCAATCCCTGCCATGTGGACACAGACTGACTGGAAACCGAGTCCTAAGGGAGCAGGGAGGAGAGATGAGGTCCTGCTGAGTAGAGAGAGGCTGACCCAGTGGCAGAGCCTCGCACCTCCTCTGTCTCATGAATCATTTTGGAACTGTGTTTAGAGCTCCTGAATGTTGCCTAGCAGCATACTAGCCATTTCAAAGCTGGAATGACTTTGGATTGTCTTCAAACACAACGAACTGCAAAGTTTTAAATGTAGCAGAAACCCAGTGAGGTTTTATTTGTAAAAAATGTGAGTAAATATTGTACATTTTGAATCTTGATGTGCTTTGTAAAACACTTGATGTACAGATCTGTTTCTTAAGACAAATGTTTAAAGTGATTATTTTGTAAAATATATTTGCAATGCCTGAACTAGTGTTTTGTGTTTTATTTCCGGCTTAATAATTGTAAAAGAAAAAAATAACGGATAAAATTATTTTTTTGTTCTTGAGAATAAATTTTTTTATTCCTGTGCATAGTTTCTGTTTGTGATATTAAAATATAAAAACAACTTACAGCAATAGTTTAAAGGTGCAGTATGTAAGAGACATTCTGAGGTCAAATTTGGGTACTGCAGTCCAGTTTTCTAAAAAAAATAAAACTTTCTCACTCCCGTTTCGTGAGATTGACGGTTTCCAGTTACGACTCAGCACCAGAAGATTCTAGACAAAGACAAGACATGCACGGTAAGCTAAGCAGATCATACTGGTCATATCTGATGTTAGCACTTGGGTGTTTTACGGTAGGGAGCATTACTACACTTGCAGTAATAGTTGTCCAACATTGAAATGAAGTGCAGTTTTCTGCCGTCTTGCTGTTGTAGTTCTGAACGACTCATTAAAGGAAGTAAGACGATGACGTCATTCACTTCACACATTTATTTCACTTTAATATCCAGATGTTGGTAATCGAGGAAGTAGCTAGAGATGTTTTTAGAGCCGACTATTTGCTTCCAATTCACCGTTAGCATTGTTAGCTCAACATTAGCCTCTAGTCTGCTTCACCCGAAAACAAAAGGGTGCCGTAGCTTCCTAGGGGTACGATAAGTAACGTCTGGGACACTCTTGTTTACTGACTGAGTTGTTGTTAAAGCCAGATGTACACTGATTTTATGACCATTTTCTTCTCATGTGAAAATGTTTGCGGTTGGGGAGAGGTTTGTGTCATGCATCATGTATACAAGGTGTTACGAAAGGCGATTAACACCTCATGACCAGCAATGTTTCTTTTTGTTTTTACACTTTTCTCTGCACATAATGATTGTCAAGGAAGTGTGGTTGCTGTGTTTATGCCATAAACTGATCCCAAAACAACATTTTTTCTTTAGTCCTCCTCCTGACGGACTGCAAATCAACTCAGAATCCCCTCAGGGTACAGTTTGGCTAATCAATCCGTCGCATTTGAGCCTCTAATTTAATTCAGCCGCGTCGATCCGATTACCACGCCATTTTGCCCTGTCATCAAAGAAGAAGGAATTGACGTAATCTTCTCTTCTACTTTTCCCAAATTCCTCCTACCCTCTCGATACTGCCACCAGCTGGTGTGTTTTAATCCGGTTGCTTCATTAAATCTCTTTTCAGTCTCTAACAACTATTGAATCCATTCTATTCTTTCCAAAATTAAAGGTTTTGTGGCGTCCTTAGGATCGCTGCAGACCGAGATAAACTGTTGATGGATTTTCTCACTGAAATGAGACTTGAAATGAAACAGGAGCTGTCCAACATATGACAGGAAGTACAGATGATCAGACGATGTACAGTTTGAGTGTTAACACTTGGAATCCTCTTCACCTCCACTCACATCAGCTGATTTATAAAATATGGCTGAGTTTATTTCACACTTTGAGCCCACACTTGGGGAGAATTTTGATATTTTATATTTTAGGGAGATTGACTGTCACCTTGAACGGTTTCCAACCACTTCTATTTCTGATAAGATTTTCTTGATCAGGCTCACCTCTTCCACTGTGGTGAGTGATTTCATTTATGGCCAACTGCCTGAGGTCAAAAGTCACTACTCTCTCCTCTGTGAAGCTTTGAAGGAGGAATTCTCAGGTACAGCAAAGACAACAGGTTGAAGACCATGTCAAACAGCTTCCGTCTGAAGATCCACATCTCTTCTACAGACGGATTTTCCATGCTTACTTTAGTCATCAAAATAAACCGGGTATGGAAGAAAATGGCGACTTGAAAGAACTTCTTGAGAATCTAGATCCTTCCATAGACGTGCAAATGAGCGCCGTTGATGAGGGAAAAACAACCATGGTACAACTGAGAAAAATGGCAGGTAATGTTTTCAGAAGGAATACTCCTTACATCACTGACCCCTTAGAGTCCCCTACAGGTTCGGCTTCCCAGGCCGAGACCTCTTTTTTGGTCCAAGGAGACCCCTCTGAGACCGAGGCTCAAAACGTTCTGTCACGAGCATCTCCAAAGTCACAGTCCACGAAGCAGTATCTGGGGTTGAAGTATCCGAAACCTTCTTGGTTCAAAAACTTCCTCTCTGCTAAAGATTCAGCGAGTACAAAAAGGAGCCCACGTTCTGCACGTTGGTGCTTGAGGATGGAATCTTAAAGGGAAGGGGGTCGTCCCACCCAGGTGACTGCCACCCTTGCCCTTACCATTATTCGCTACGCCGCGACCATGCCGACCACAGCCCTGCTGCTCCAAGGTCAAGAGCTGAGTCCGGTAGCAGGCCTCCTGATGACCTGCACTCCGTCCTGGAGTCTGTCTTTTCCTATTGGGTAAGCACCTCACCAAAGGCTAAAGTTGACTTCCGCTTCCGGTCGGCAACAAGATGGCGCCTGTGCTTGGCTTAGCCGCAGTCACCGGCCACTTTTTTTAAATTTTCTCCACTAACCTCCTCTCTTCCACCTTGCTCCTGTCTGCGATCCTCTTCAGTAGTGTCCCTGCTACCATCTCCTATGATCGCCAGACTCTTTTGTCCTTCCGTTCGTTCACGATCGCCCAAGATGCACCGAGGACGTACCATCCTGTTTGTTTACCTGAGTGGCGCACTGACCCGGAGCCAAACGACGGTCCCGAGCTGCCCGCCTCCAGCGATGTTTATCCGGTCCTGGGAAAACGTCGGAGGAAAAGAGGTAAATGAGCAGGAATCCAGGTGAGAATAAGACTTCTCTTAAAGTGTGGTTTATCTAGTAAACATCGGCACAATCTTCTAGCTTCTTGTCCTTTGTTTGGTGACCTGAGCGCCACTTCCGCATTTCCGCCAGGCGCGTTTGGACGCGGTTCATCTGTCCAAGCTTTTTAAGGTCGGTTTATCCTCATTCCTCAGTGGTTTCTCCTCCTGTTCCCTCCATAAGAGGTTTTTATAAACACTGTGGATCTAACCCTGCTAATTTACGTCCACTATCTCCAGCTGTTTCTGTAGTTTTGGATTCCTCCACCTCACTCAGCATGGCTCTATTAAACACCCGCTCTGTTAACAATAAGTCCTTCCTGCTCAATGATCTAATTCTCTCTAAAAACCTGGATTTTCTGTTTCTGACTGAAGTTTGGCAGCAAACATCTGATTATTCTGGTCTGATTGAAGTCTGCCCGAGTGGTTATTCTTTTCTTAGCCAGCCCCGGGGTTCTGGTCGTGGTGGAGGCCTAGCTGTTGTTTTCAGAGACCATCTTCCATGTAGCTCTACAACCTCTGGTCACTTTGCTTCCTTTGAACTGCAGCTGATTAAAGTCGGGCGTAAGGACCCGTTCTACTGTGCTGTGGTTTATCGTCCACCTGGTCCAAACAGTTCTTTCCTTCAGGAGTTTAGTGACTTTCTATCCTCCACTGTGAAGCTGTCCAGACTGGTGATTGTTGGTGACTTTAACATCCACGTTGATGATCCCTCTGATCACTTTGCCATGAATTTCTTCAGCCATATGGACTCCTTCGGCTTTACCCAGCATGTTTCTGGCCCCACACACACCAGGGGGCACACTCTAGACCTTGTTTTTACCCTGAGTCAAAATGCTGACAGTGTTTGTCCTGAGGACGTTTATATTTCAGATCACCATTGCATTTTCTTTAGCTTGTCAGTTTCTGCTTCCCCACCTCCTGCTCGCCATATGGTTAGTTCTCGTTTTCTTAATGAGAGCACAGCTAGCAATTTTTCTGCTGCTTTTGATCCACCCTGTTCTTCTGATAACGACCCAGATTCCTTAACTTCTCAGTTCAACGAGCACTGCCTCTCCATTCTGGACAACATCTGTCCTGTCAGAACCAGATCAGTTCCTGCAGTGAACCCTACTCCCTGGTTTAATGACAGCCTTCACAGCCTGAAGCGCCA
>SSNQ01034556.1:666224-678231 GCA_006942095.1 Nothobranchius kuhntae
AAGCCACTGTCGCCAACAACCTGGAGAACTGAAATGACACACACACACACACACACACACACACACACACACACACACACACACACACACACACACACACACACACACACACACACACACACACACACACACACACACACACACACACACACACACACATCATCCTCGCACAAATGACAGAATTGAGACTTTTAGCTTTTAGCTCACCTAAATGTTTCCCAACAAAACAGAACCGGACTCTAAACAGAACAAGTAAAACAACTCCTTAAATGACATTTGTAAATGGAACAGGACATTCCCTCCCTGATGTGGGAAGGTGGCGAAGTGAGCGCCCAGGCAGGATTCCATCCCCAGACTCCCGGACTAGAGTAAGGTGCTCTAACTAGTCAGCCAAAGGCATATCCCCATGGCCAAGTTGCCAGGATGCATGATCAGTCAGGATACAGTAACACTCACCCAGTCACATCTCTCCCCCTCTTTCCACAAGCACGTCCCCGGGCTCCCCCGCAGGGCGCCACAAACTTCAAACCCATGGACCTACTTGACAGTTCTACATGGATCCTGCCAACAACAAGTAACGATGGCCCGGGTGGGACCCGATCCCCAGACTCCCGGGTAAGAGTCTTGCACGCTAACCAGACAGCCAAAGGGGCATCCCCATGGCCAAGTAGCCAGGATGCATGATCATTCGAGATACAGTGACACTCACCCTGTCACACTGACACAAGGGATCTAAGCTAGCTCCAGGTGTTCTGTGCAGCAGGGTGACAGACAAGATGGATGGGTTATGATCGAATCATTAGAAGGGGGCCAGCATTGGATTGGATTAGGTTTTTCCAGGATTGTCTGTTTCAGATGCCAGAAATGATTCATTTCTTGACAAACACTTAATAGTTTGCCGGTGTTGGCATGCATAGAGCATTTCAAGCAATGTGGTGAAATGGCTCCAGGCTGTACCGTTGATAACCAAAAACATTTGACAACTTTGTTTTACATCGACTCAGATTATATTTGTCTGATACATGAGGTGTGTTAGCCTCCCCACCTCAGCCCCAAGCTGCCAGAGGTACAGAGATTGATATCAGAGTCAGGGTGGACTCTTCGGTGCTGGTTCCTGTGGTGACGGGTCGGCTGTGTGTCAAGGTCAGTGTGAAAGACCTCTTTGTTGAGCTGGAGCAGCATGAGCGAGAGGTCTGAAGACAGACTTGAATAACGTGAGACTCTCCATCTTTACTTCTCCTAACTTTGATTGGCACGTAAGCGGCTGCTCTAGCTCCCAGCTTAACTGAAGGCCCGTCATCTTCATGAGCTGGAACTCAGCTTTCTTTATAAGCCTTTAGACCTGAAAGCACCTAGAACCTCTTCAGCAAGCTGCACTTGGAGAATAGCTTTTCCAGACAGAACACTGCGCTGAATTGACTGTCTGAATTCCAGCTGACAGCCAGACATCCTAGAATTGCTCGCTGGGAAATGCAAACAGAGTTTCTATGGTAACAGTGCCTTACTGTGAACCTTTATGGCCTCAGTCTGGCTTTAAAACTGGAGTCTTAAAGGTGGTGGAGGAGGAGGAAGGTCAGTGAGCATTCCTTCACTGCTCTAGATGCTCTTTCTTCTTTCCTTTGGTTTATCCTTCCTATACTTCCACCTTCACCATGGTGCATGTTTACTCACTCTTTTCACGTTCCTTAGACACGTAGACTACATGCATCTCATGGTAGCACGAGTGTTCGTTTATTAAACAACTCAGCCAGCTTCATTAGAAGTTAGTTCCTGTTAAAGTGCTTTCACTTCACGGTAAACGCTGGAGAGAAAGTTGGATATTTTTATCTTAATGTTTTTTTTTACCAAACAAATCAAATGACCAAATAGCTGATAATAAAATGGTCTCTTTTGCTCAAAAATTACATATTAGTTGGTGCCTTAATATCATGTAGTTGCTTTATTGCAAAATGCTTGAAAATAAGAAGAACTACAACGGGCATGATTCAAGCAGCTTGTTCTTAGATTAGCTTTATTAAACAAACACAATGTTCCCAAATCCAACTGGGCGAATCACATAAAAGGAAACATGGCTTGAAAAAAGAATTGCCCTCTTTGGGCCTTGGGTTACTTAGTCGTGTCGGAGAATTTGGATGTGGAGCTTTATTATGTTATTGCATAAGCATCAGAGCCTAACTGGGAATGCTGGTCTTTCTGCTGAGCTACCTCCTGAGAAACTGCCTGCAGTTTTAATTAAAGCCAACATTGAGATCATGGTCGTTTACCGTGTTGTGTGTGGAGGCACACTAAAGCTTCCAGACGGACTCCCGTTCACACTGACTGTGGTGTGTTCTGAATGTCGCCACATATCTGCTCCCACAGCAGCAAACGGTGAGACGTTTGATACAATATGTTTAAAATGAGACCTGTAACAATAATGTGAACTATCATACACTGCTACGAACACAAACTCATCCCTCTGAGCTGGTAATGAGAACCAGCTTTAACATCAAGCAGAGTGACTGATTTAAAGCAAACATAGCTGCTTTGAATCTTGTGTGATGGAGTCAGAAGTCACTGCTTTTCCTTTTTGAGGAATCAAATAAATAGAAAGGAAAAAAAATGAAAACACAACCATGGTGAAAAGCAGATCAGTAGAACCCCAGCAATGAGCCGAGGTCTGGAGCGGCTAATATTTCATTCCTCTTTGGGAAGTGCAGGAATGTGAGGAATGTGTTGACTTCTCACACATGGATGTGCAGCCACCACCCCGACGCTGCTGTCTCGATTCGCCAGAATCAATAGAGCCTCTGTGGTTTATGTGTGTGTGTGTGCGTGTGTGTGTGTGCATGTGGCTCTAACCCCAGCACACATAAACACACCACTGCAGCCAGATTGCCACCACCCACTGAGACACAGCTGCAGTCCTGACACCTCCAACTGGACAAAACGCCACTGACATTTCAGTGATGCAGTCCTCCGTCGCGTCAGATTGTTTACACTTGGACGGTTTTTATGGAGAGTATCTTTTAGCTTCTAACCAAAGTATGAACTTGAGAATCATCTATCATCAGTTTGAGTATCTTTTACCATTATTAAAGAGAAACAAATGAAAAACAATTTTCATTTGCATTTTCATGCTTTCACAGTACTTTGTTCATGAAGACAAGTCAAGAGCCACATTAGTCAACTCTTGTTTTGATTTCTTACCGTAGGAACTTTCTCCTGTTGGAAAACCCATCTTCACATTACAGTTGCTGTGATGGTTCAGGCCAGAGGCTGCAGGAACACATCAGATCTGGACCAATTTGATTTTGTTGCCCAAATAAACAAAGTCAACATTCATCTGTCTTCTTTTATTGTTGTCTGAGCAGTTTCTACGAAAAGAAAGTAAAAGCATTCATTAGAGATGTTCAATATTATCAGCCGATACTGGAGTCAAAATGTAATAATCTCAACTTTTGATAGGAGTTTTTACCCTTTTGATGGCACACTTTTTACAGCCATTCAAATTTTATTCCTCAGACTCTGCAGCTTCTCCTCCTCTGGCTCAAAATATCAAAATATGACAGATCCTAATTTTAGACATGGTTTTGTTTGTGCGGCTCAACTGGCCAAACCTAAACTGGCGTATTTGCACAGATAATGTTTAATGAGTAGCGTGATTGGAGATATGTGACGTTAGTTACCTAAAATGGTTTAATGGGACTGCTGCATACTTGGTCTCGTGCCTCCAAGCAGGAAAACGGTAAAAATTTAGCCCGTTTTCCACCTTTTTCCCTGGCGACCACATGTTGCACCCGAGTTGTGTAATAAAACCGATCAAATGAATAACAGATTCATTTAAGCCACAAGAGCGAGACTGAGCTAGCTGTTTATAGTAGTAACAAGCAACAAGTAAGGACTTGTAGGCCGCCAACGGGGCCGCCGCGTCGGTGGTGACAACACCATCATGAGCCCTATGGAAGCAGGATTTCCCATGAACCCTTGGACAGATGGTAATACAAATACAACTTTTAGAATAAACACAACTCAAGATTGCTTCTATGGCCGCTCAAAAGCTAGCTATAACTCTGTCGTCTTTGCACACATTGAGCTACAGACTGATGTAGCAGCTGAGAGCCACAGCACATAATCTGAGTGCAGAGGGATCGTGCAAGATCTTGCAACATTGCATGTGATGACGCAAAATACAGTTTTAAGGATTTGAACATAATTAGATAAATCATTCTTTCAGCATTAGGCTCAGGTCATTTCAAATAGATATATTTTTTATGTTTGTACTCATTTTTTCTTCTTTAGGATATTATTTAATTGTTAATTCAATATGTAGAACCTGTCACCTTATTTCAATAGTTGCATCTTTTTATTCTTTGCTTGCTTTCAAAAGTAATCGATTCAGCCTGCTGATTTTAAATGTTTTACATTAAATAAATAGATGCTGTTATATTGTGTTTTTATTCACTTTATGTGGTTTTACTCCCAATTTAACACACACTCAGAGGTCAACAAGTGAATGAAGTACCAGCGATAATTCTCATAAATTCCCTATGAGTCACGGGTTTTCCAGTTATGAAATGCCTCTTTTGTCCCACATTCCCCAGCGAAGCGGCATGCTGGATTATGGTGTTGGATGTCTTTGGCACAATGATTTTGCACATTAAGAGCCTTGGTGTATCAGTGCTAAGTATCAAAGGAGAATATGTGTTCTCACAGAAAAAAGGTCATGTTTTTTAACTGACCTAGACGTGGTCTTTACCAGATGTTTTGGAGAATAGTCAATTTTGGCTGATTCTGGCAGAAACTTTCAATTGAAAAAGAAAAACAGATACAGCTTTTACTTGAGTGGAAATAGACTTGTTGCATGTGACGGAAAACGCTGCACAGCTCTGCCTCATCATGCAGATTCCTCAGCCTGGGCTGGTGTCTGTATAACAGCTAATTCTTCTGTTTGTGATTGCCTACAAGGGTGCTTTCTCCTTACTCCTGTACCATGCCATCCTCTTTCTCAGCGAGTGAATGTGTCGTTGCTGTATGCTCGCATGGCCCCCCAAGGCTGCTCCGTGGGGTCTTCTGTTCCTTCAGCAAACATGCCAGTGTCATCCAGAACGTGTGTGTGTATGTGTCATGTGTGTGTTGGGGGACCTCCTGCTACAAGAAGCTGAAACTAGCCCTCCAATCACCAGCAGTACAATAACGGAGGAGAACTTGGCTCAGAGGATGTCGAACAAACATGCAGCAAACGGCATTTTAATTTATTTCCCCTCCCCCAGGTTAAAGGGAGCTGCAGCGCCTTTTCCAGTGGCCTCTTGGCCACTTAACCCTTAACAACAGGGTGAAAACTTCTCCTGATCCCACGATGACCACAAAACATCATAATTCTATATTTTTAAATGCAGTTAGCAGATCTTAGATGAAGTGGTTGAATGTATCAGAATCTGTGTCATCTCTCCTCACTGCCACTATAATAAATTGAGTAACACAATGTGAACAGATCGTCCACAAAGGAGACATTTTTGCAGACGTTGATAACAAAAGATCATCCTGTCCCCCACCCTGATCTAGACTCAATCTTGGCCCTGAATGAGCATATTGTTGTGTGCACTATACAACCTGTCATCTATCAACACTTGCCTCTTGTCTGATTGTGACAAAGCAATCTGCACAGGCCCTCGCTGCTCTCAGGCCTGTCAGACGCAGGATCACAGAGGCAAATCTGCTGTTTGCAC
This sequence comes from Nothobranchius kuhntae, assembly GCA_006942095.1. NCBI lineage: Eukaryota > Metazoa > Chordata > Actinopteri > Cyprinodontiformes > Nothobranchiidae > Nothobranchius > Nothobranchius kuhntae. Next base: position 671,933 of record SSNQ01034556.1, read on the forward strand.
AGTCCAACGAGCATCAGTGGGTTTGCCTCACAGCCTGACTCCGCCTTGGCAACTGGACCAACCCTCTCTGACCTCTGACCTGGGCTGTAGCCTCTGGATGACGAGGTGAAAAAAAAGGTTCCTGTTTAAATTCAGCCATTAGAATTTGGAGTAGGCAAGGCCGTGCCCTCAGAACTGCAAAAGGAAATGCATATCTTCAGGCCACGGGAGGTGAGAACGATCATCAGCCAATGGTGAGGCAAGAGCAGTGCGTGATAGATTGTCTAATTGAACATGTGACGTTTGATGGATGTCCAGATGAAGAGAATAATGGGTGGTGTGACAGACAGGTAGGAAGCGAAGCTTTAGATTTTCACACAGGAGCGGATGTGAGCTGTTTGCTTTCAGGACAGAGAATGATGGATGGTTTTGTGGAGGAGGATCACCGAGCAAAACAAAGGCTAGATGCATCCTTCTTTTAAGTTAGTTTATTCTCATCTGAAACAAGCAGAATTTTAAACCTTTTCTCAGGATCAAAGACAAAAATGTGTTTAGTTTTTGAATGTTTTGTGCACATTTATGAAAGAAAAACTCAGAAAAAGCATGAATTACTTGTTTTGTTTTGTGCATTTCCTGCAGGCGCGGTGGGGTTTGAATAAAACCATTAGTGCCTGCAAAGCCGTGCGTCGGGTTCTGAGCCACAGCGGCAGTTATCAAGTCGACAAGTGTTGGCAGCAGCTGAACACCCAGCTGCGAGCAGAACGGCTGATGCCGGGGAAAGAAGAACTTTAGGGGGTCAAGCTGCACGCTCACATGTGCACGAGCACACACGGCAGCTTTGGCGGGGTGACAGCATGTTACCCTTAATCAGAGCTGAGGAATCTGTTGGCCTGCACATGACCTGCTTGTGTGGTTGGGGGTGGAAGGTCAACCTGATTAATGAGTCCAAAACCTAACTGCTCTCTAAAGATGAAACAAGAAGAAAATGGGTGTAATATTTGTTTTATTAAAATACTTATTTTAAAACAAAACACAAAAAATCTCAGCCCTGAACAGTTCGTCCAGACTGCACAACTCATTACTGAGATCATGTGTAGATCTGGGTGGATTATTGCTGCTCTGCAGTGGAATTCATAACACATCTAAATGGGGAAACCATGGAGAGAGGCAATAAGGGCACAGAAGCCTTGCGGGGACTTTTTACTCATTAAAATTAATCCTGCAGCATTGCAAAAAGACTTAATTTAGTCTGATGTTCTTCCAGCAAGCAAAAGAAGAAATTCTTCTTTGCATGTTATTTAGCTGTTTATTGGTGCTCCTTCAAAAATAGATACTGTTGAAAAATGGGTCTTCTTGAAGAATACATTACCAATCAAGTAAAACACTGGAAAAAATGTGAGTGAACAGAAAACAATCAGGATGAAACTTTGTAGAGAACAAAAATGGTTTCTGAAAGGTAAACCAGTGAGCAGGATTAATGCTGTCAATCCTGTTTTCCCTTAGCCATGCAGATGTTTGCACTGACTGATGCTTTGCCAAATGGGCAGACATTTGTAATCATCATGGATGTAGTTTTGACTTTAGAGGTGGGGTGGGGTGGGGGGGTGGGGGGGGGGGCAACTGGCATGAGGACCGAGGGAGGGGTGTAAGCATACAAGAAACATGTATAAAATACAACCTAGAGGCTCTTTTATACATTGTCAGGAATGCAGAACTGTCAGGTACACAGGTGGCAGAAGCGGCCAATCACACGTTAGCAATTATCAGCAGAGCCAATAGATGAGCTTATGGATAGGTGTGGGTTGAGGCATGGGTTAGGGTTAGGGTCCCCCCCTGTCCCCCCATACTCATATAGACACATGTACATATGTATTTATGTTTGTCTATCATCTATCTATCTATCTATCTATCTATCTATCTATCTATCTATCTATCTATCTATCTATCTATCTATCTATCTATCTATCTATCTATCTATCTATCTATCTATCTATCTATCTATCTATCTACAAACACAACGGCTGAGTGAAGTACATCGGAAATCCTTGGTAATGTGAATGCAGCGCTGGCAACGATTTCTACGACCACCATCACAGAAACCCATGAGCTGATGTACACTTCAGCAACAGTGATCCTTGAGATGTTTTTCTATGAGAAACCACGAGAAACAATACCCACCACAGAAAGAAGGTGGAGTTTGAACTGTGCTGGAAGGGCATACGGGAGAAAGAGACATCACACAACAGCCATGCTAAGTGGCTAGCCTCTAGAGAAGACCACAGCAACCTCCCTGAGCAGAACCCAGTATCCATCACTGTGGCAGACACCTAAGAAAGAGTCTCAGGTATGATGAGCCTGACATGATCCACACCTACTGGCTTACAGTAAGAAGCTCACTGCACTCATGAGTGCCTGGCAGTGCAAATGAACCAGCTGCCAAAGCAGTGAACCTCATCTGGTGACCCGTGGGCCACATCCAGCCTGCCAGACATTTCCACCCAGCCCCCCAACCCTTTGGGCTCTAACCCCCTCCCCCATCCCTTGCCCAATTGGGTGTCTGACATTTAGCAGCAAAATTCATGTCCCAAATATCAATAATTGTTTACGGTCCCTAAACACATCTAAAACTACAATCAAATTAGCTTGGATGGGAAACAAAGCCCTTTAAAATATCAATAAATTAAGATACAATAATACTTGAACTTTATCATAGAAGAGCATCTTGCCCTCACAGTGTCCTAGTTGAGGACCCCTGTGCTAGAAGGTGAGCCTGGAGAGTGAAGACATCGGTGGTGCTCCTGGTCAACGGGGTAGTAACCCTCAAACTGGAGAAGTGGCTAAAGCAGATCCCAGGAACAACATCAGACACCTCAGTCCAGAAAAGACCAGTTCTAGGAACAGCTAAGATACAGCAGAACCCTCAAGCTCCCAGACATCTGGTAGAGGACCCGAGTTTGGAAGGATGAGATGGGAATTTAAAAATGTTTTAATCTACAATTTTATCTTATTCCTATTTCTCCTCCCACAAAAGCTGGCTGACAATGATGGTGCTCAGCGTGCAGAGGAAGCTTTTATTTTCATAAGCCTGATTAGTTGGTGTGCCCCTGTCCACTTGGCGTGTGCGTGTGATGTCACACACACACACACACACACACACACACACACACACACACACACACACACACACACACACATAGATATAAATATATCCATTTTCATGATTTAGTCATTTATTCATAGATCTTGAAAAATCACAACGGACAGTCATAATTTCAGCTTTCATACTATCAACAATTCATTTGAATACATTTTTAATGTAGCTTTTTGAAAGATAACATTAAAAAGAAAATATTTCACAAAAGCAATGTAAATAAGAGAAATAACAGCTTGTTAAATTTGTTGGTTGCCAGACATGATTTCAGTTTCAATTTTTGTGATACATGTAAAACTCGGGGGGGTGGGGGTGGGGTGCGGGGTGGGAACTGAGTACTAGCAGGGTGTTGCTGCCCCCTGTAGGGCTCATTGTGTGCCACAAACACTCACATCTCTGTGCCAGAACTTTATTGTGTAATAATGAAAATGTAGAGTCCAATATAAGCTTCATGTTTCTACATCTCACGGTCAGGACCAACCTGACAAAGAGAGTCATGCATTTTAACCCACAAAGCCATAATACCAGTGCAGCAAGGAGTCTGATATCTCTCTCCAGTCCCAGAGAGACAGCTCGTGTTTGGAGCCATAGTAAATTTACACCGTAGCCATAACGAGACTTGACACTGCATATCTAAATGTCTGGAAGACAAGATGTGCAGACAAGCTGTCGGTGAACTGATGCATCACTTAAAGTGTCTTAGGACTCACTGTTTTATGCATTAAGGCACTAATTAAACACCAGGGGCCATTTTTGGCTGCATGAGAAATAAAGATGCTTGTGTAATGATTAGACAGAAAACTGGAAGAGGTAAAGAAACAGACGTTTTCAAAAATAGATTTCAAGGAAAAATGACACCACACCCATCATCTACAATGTCGGACTCCGTAATTTTCTCTGGCCCCCTGCCTGATCGGACCAGTGACGACATGTTTAGCCGCATGCTGTCCTTCAACCGCTGGCTGTCTAGGTGGTGTCCTGAAAACAACGTGGGCTACATTGATAATTGAAAAACTTTTTGGGGAAAACCTGGTCTGATGCGGAGAGACGGCATCCATCCCTCTTTGGACGGTGCAGCTCTTCTTTCTAGGAATATGGCCAGTTTTATTAGTCCTCCATGACAACCCAGGGTCCAGACCAGGAAGCAGAGTCGTAGTTTAACCCACCCCTCTGCAGCTTCTGTACTGTTACCCACCCACTACCCTATACAGACAGTGTCCTGCCCATGGCCAAAACCACACAGATTAAATATCAGGCTTAATAAAGCAAATCATGGAAATCTCATAAATATTAGAACAAATTCAACTGAGCAGAAAACTAGAAAAATTAAATGTGGGTTATTGAACATTAGGTCTATTTTTTCTAAGACTTTGTTAGTTAATGAGTTGATTTGTGATAATCAGATCTCTTTGCTCTCTATCACAGAATCCTGGCTGCAGCAAGAGGACTATGTTAGCTTAAACGAGTCAACTCCTTCAAATTATTTAAATCATCATATTGCTCGAAGTACAGGGCGAGGAGGAGGAGTAGCAACCATTTTTCATTCGGACTTATTAATCAGTCCCTTACAGATTAATAGTTACAGTTCGTTTGAACATCTTATTCTTAGTTTTCCTAATCCAGATAGCAAAACTGTAAAACCACTCTTGTTTGTAGTTTTATATCGTCCACCAGGCCCTTACTCTGAGTTTTTGGATCAGATCTCTGATTTTTTATCTGATTTGGTGCTAAATACTAATAAGGTCATTGTAGTGGGGGATTTCAACATTCATGTGGACATCGAAAATGATAGCCTCAATGTAGCCTTTAGTAATATCTTAGACTCAATTGGTTTTACTCAAAGAATACATAGCTCCACCCACTCCTGCCATCATACATTGGACCTTGTTCTGACTTATGGCATTGAGTGTGAGGAAATAACGATCTTTCCACATAATCCAGTCCTCTCGGACAGAGGCGGTTTTACCATTAGGCATAGGAAAGCGGCCGCCTGGGGCCCCCTAGTGGTGTGGGGCCTCCTAGCCCTGACCGCCGGCACCCCTCTGTTAACGCCACAATATTCTTATTACCAACCTGTGGCCGCAGACGGGATTGGACATGCGCACTTCTCATTACCATAATTCCTGAACCATTCAAGATATCATTAAAATTCCAAAAGTGCTGAAAAGGTTAAAAATGGGGCTTTTCGTGCATATACAAGACATTACGGTAGCCACCGGGATTCCCTGTCTTGAGCACAACGAATCACAACACAGATTCAGAGACGTGCTGAGTTTGTCATCCAAAATGCTCCGTTTTATAACTTTTGAACGGCTGATCAGATTCAAATAATTCCAACGGTTCCTAACAGTACATAAAAGCAGCTTTCCAACAATCTATAGCATGAAGTATTCAGAGTTATGGAAAATATCGCTACGAGGGGAAATCCTGCTGTACAGCCTGATTGAAACGGAGCGCAGCGCGGTGGAAGCGGATATCGGAACGGGGAAGCTAATCAGCATAAAAAGCCAGCATGAAATTATGGAAATGCCTATTAGGTGTCCCATAAGGCTTATACCTGAAGTCAGTGACCACGAAGGACAGATCTCCAGTGAACCAGGGTATGAATGTTTGTTCAGCCTTTATTTTTTATTTTTTTATTTTAACAACCCTCAACTATTTGCTAATTGTAAGATTCAGCTTCATTCCAGCATTATTTATCTTTTTACAATAAATTATTATTTTTGCTAAAACAAATGTTTTTGGTATATCAGTGCACGGTGTGCAAGAGAAGCACCCCATGGCAGTGTGAGGTGTGCACATAGGCGTCAGTTTAACCGGGGACACCGGGGACATGTCCCCGGCAAAATTTGTGATTGGCAGCTGTGTCCCCCCCCACTTTCAAAAAAGCCTGCTGATGAGGATTTTTGTTTTACCAGCTCAGATCTTATACCAGGGGTCGGCAACCTGTTCCCATCAAAGAGCCATTATTACCCGTTTCCCACAGTAAAGAAAACACCGCAGCAGTCGCATCGTTGTGGGCGGGGCCTACCCTCAGACAGCAGAGCGCTGCTCACAACAGGTGACAGTCAGCAGCCGGTACCATGGGCGTCGCACCCGTGGGGGATTCAACACCCACACTTTTCCAGCTGTTTTGCTCACCTCCACACCAGTCTGGTTTCTTTACGTC
>SSNQ01034556.1:686048-709966 GCA_006942095.1 Nothobranchius kuhntae
AAGTGGACGAAAATGGATGGATGGATTCGACAGCATGTGTGATCTCACCTACAACTTTTGTTTTTAACTTTAAGAACATTGTGCATGTTTCTTGGGCAAATTAAACTGCCTAAGAAATATTATTTTTAATTATTTATTTTGTAATGACTCTCTTGATTTGATTTTTTTTATTGATTAGCATTCAAATATCTCAATGAATACAGAATAAAATTACCACAAAGCAAGAAACACGAAACAAGGCTAATCAAAAGATATTGGTTGAAGCCTTTGCTTATTACGCCAACCTTTTTAACAAAGATCTTTTTTAGAATAAAACAAAGCAAAACAAACAAACAAACAAACCGACAAAACAAAACCCATTACACCTTAGATAAGTAACTACATCAAAGCAAAACAATTAAGCGTTTCAGTATTATTATTATTATTATTATTATTATTATTATTATTATTATTATTATTATTATTATTATTATTATTATTATTGCTCTTTTCATTCTTGGTTTATATATTTTTCTAATGCTCTATTTTTAAACATATTTTTAAACAAGAAAAATGAACTACATCTTTTTAAATCACTGTCATAGCCATTCCACAGGTTAACTCCATAAACAGAAACACATCTCTGCTTTATATTTGTCCTTATATTTGTTAAAGAATTCTGTTCCCCTTAAGTCAAGGCAAAGCAAAGCAAGTTATTTTGTGCTTTATACATTATCTGTGCCATTTTATATTCAACTAAATCATAAAATTTCAGGGTATTCAGAATAATAAAGAAAATATTAGTTGGTTCCAGGGGAGGACTGGGACCAAAATTCGGCCCTGACATTTTTACAAACATCGGCCCTCCCCATTGGGAGAGTGGTGGGGGTGGGGGGTGTTGCCGCCCGCGGACTCGTCTCTAGGCCGAATATGAGATCTAATATGGACTGGGACTGTTAAATTACAAGCAGGGCCAGACCGCTGCGACCGGGAGTCCTGGCCTTCCAGATCAGCTCATGCTCCACGGGCGGACATCAGCGGGACATTAGCTCCATGCTAACGCTGTAAAACAACTCCTAAGTCATCACTCTTTCGCGTTTTCCTTGCTAAAAATGCCAGGAAAAACTCTGTTAGCTTCCGGTTACCGTGTAGCTAATGCTCTGCAGATCACCAACTGTGGAGTAGTGTCGGCCCAAGCTGAACAAGCAGCCCACTTGGCTAAGCGGCCCACCGGGACACTGCCAGAATGCCAGATAGGCCAGTCCACCCCTGGTTGGTTCTTTGTGGTTAGATTGGTTTATAATTCTTATAGCTCTTATTTGTAACTTGAAAATAGGAAGAGTACTTGTTTTGTATGCATTACCCCATTTATCCAGACAACAAGTCATATATGGAAGCAACAAAGTACAATAAAGTATGTATAATGATTTCTTGTTCAGGAAATGCTTTGTTTTGTAGAGAATAGCAATGGTTTTTGACATTTTTGTTTTCACATGGTTTATATGAGACTTCCAACTCAGCTTATCATCAAGTATCACTCCAAGAAATTTATTTTTGTACACTCTTTCAATTTCAGTTCCTTTGACCCTGACTTTAGATATATTTTTCATTTGTCTAGTGCCAAAAATAATCAATTTTGTTTTCTTTATATTTAACAATAACTTATTTATATCAAACCAGTCTTTTAATATATTTAACTTCTTTTCCACTGTAGTCAGAAGCTGTTCTAGATTTTTACCTGAGTAATACAAAATGGTATCATCAGCAAACAATACACATTTTAAAGGTATAGCAATCGATGTTTCTGAATTTCAGGAAAGAACCGCCCTCTCCACATTGCGCAACACTCTCCCAGCACCTGTTTACAAGTAGCTGCTGGCCGTAATGAGACATTTTATTTTTACAGTTACAGTAACCACCTCCACCCCCTCTCCCATTCAAGCATAATCATGGGGCATTATACCTCCGGTCTCTGTCTGGCCAGAGGGCCTCATCAACATCACAGGCGATGTCCTCCTGGTCCAAACAGCGCTGGAAGTACCGCCTCGAATGCCTCATGAAGCCCTGACAGGCCTCAAAGGCCACATCTCTACAAGCCTCCTCCATGGCTTGAAGCAGTGGGACCTGGCTCTGTGGATTCCTTTCGTACACCTTCCACCTCCAGGCTGAGAAAAACTCCTTAATGGGATTGAGGAAGGAGGAATAAGGTGGAAGGTATAAAATGGAAAACCGTGGGTGGTCCTGAAACCACTCATACACCTGGGTAGCCTTGTGGAAACTTACTTTTATGCTGCAGTCCCTGATTGCAAATTGCTCACCAGACATGAAAGTTTAGAGATTTGAATATTTGTGTGTTGTTGATTGAAGCTTTGAGAGTTTGTTTGACAAGTGTGTGTAAACCTGAAAATTGTGTTTGACAGCATGGTGATGTGAAATTGACATCAGAGTGTAAAGGAGGACAATCAGAGAGCTAATATGATAAGGCAATCTTAAGTAGTGATAAATGGAGTCAGGCGATTGGGAATTGAAGTAGAGGTTGAGAAATTCGTGCCTCATTTTTGATTTTTGAGTTTTAGCAATCGAAAAAACTGTAATATCATGTCAATACCAAAACAGTCATTGGACTTTTTATTTTTAAATGTTTTCACAATGTTAATTATTTCTCTATGAGTTACAGCACCAGTAAACATGGAGGACACATTATGAGTTATGTATTTATTTAGGTCATTATTTATTCTTGACTGGAATTTCTTTTGCTAAATTAAAGCCAACATTTACAAAAATATCATTAAATTCATTTGAAGAAGAAGAAGAAAATATCATTTCTATAGCGCCTCTCAAGATGAAAATCACGAGGCGCTTCACAAAAATAAAAAATGTAAAAATATAAAAAATAATTTAGAAAATAGTTAAAATATATTTTAAATGAGCAAAAAATAGACAGTTGTGATTAAAAAATGTTAAGAAAGGGAGAAAGTGACTAGGAAAGAGGGAAATCAGTGGATCCTGAGGAAGGTGGAATAGGTAGGGAGAGCAGAATAAAGAGAGAGTGATGAAGAAGGTCATACAAAAGCCAGTTTGAACAAGTGAGTCTTCAGCTGATTTTTGAAGGAGACCACTGAGTCCACTGATCTCAGGCTCAGGGGGAGAGAGTTCCAGAGTCTGGGGGCCACAGCAGCAAATGATCTGTCACCTTTGGTCTTTAGCCTGGTGCGTTGCACAACCAGTAGGCTTTGATCACTGGACCTCAGGGACCTGCTGGGGGTGTAGAGACTGAGAAGATCACCAATGTAAGATGGTGCTTGTCCATGTAAGGCCCTATAGACCAGAACCAGGATCTTGAAATAAACCCTGAAGTTGACTGGCAGCCAATGAAGCTGGAGGAGAAGCGGGGTGGTGTGGGTGTGTTTGGAGGACTTGGTCAGAAGCCGAGCACAGGCATTCTGAACCAAAGACATTTGCAATGTCTTTGGTTTTATCAAGCACAATATCTTTATCTTTTTTTAAATATATATATCAGCAATATATATATACTCTCTTAACACAATAAATTAATAACAAGCATTTTCCATTTTATTAACTTGTCTTCATTGGCAGGGACTATTTCTGGACCTACACAAATAAGACTGAGGGGACCAAGCTAAGTTGGTTCCCTTTTTTCTTAATTTCTAATTCTGAAGCTTGCTAAAGGGCAATTCCAACTAAATCTGCTACTCTTTCCGTTTTTCTAATCACCTGTAATTATAAACTTACAATACTTGGACTCTTCGAACCTGGACTAGTTTTGTTACGACCAATAGCAGAGTCCTTAAAACAGCTGATGATTTGTGAAATCTTTATTTGATTTGTGAAAGTTACACGAAGTCCATTTTCTTCACTTTTTTATTTTGAGATGGATTATCATATCATGAGCATACATTTTTTCAGCACTAAACATTAATGTCAATAAAAAGATCATCCATATTAGGAGTTCTGATTGATAACCCAGGAAATAAAACTTTCCATGTTTCTGTGGCGTATAGAATTAAAACTTTATTTTTCAAATAAAGTTCAATAAAGAAAAGTTCCAAATGAAGGTTTCACAATTCACCAACTGTATATTATGGATTCTGATATGTAGAATAATCTAGTCTAGGTGCTGTAGTTTTGCAAATAGAGACAATTAAAAGTGCTTTTAGAGTCGAAAAGTTGGAATTGCCCTTTAGCAAATGTCATAATCGACAATTCTGTCGGCATGTGCATTGTGTAATAGGGGTTAATAAGTATGCTGAATACATGGGGGCACCTTTGTCTCAAGAAGTGTTGACATGTTATATGTTGTTATGGCTACGCTTATCATTCAGATTGTAAAAGTAAATAAAAGTTAAATTTTACACGGCTGTTTTCAGGTGTAGATGACAAAGGGTGACTGTATACTTAAGAGCAATGTCCGCAATGATTTTCTCCTCTCTGTTCAGATTCTGCACTAACAGATTCAGCTGTCTGGAAGGACTCAAACACCATCGAACATGGAAACAAAGCAGTACAATTTTATTTCAGTGGCATCGGTAAGTCATTCTTTACAAATAACCACACTGTACCATAAATTACTTACAGATATCTTTAACTTGAAAAAGAACCAGGATATTGAGGTTTTTATTCCCAAATCATACCAGGGCGTTTGTGGAATGGTGGCTTCAATGACAATAGATATCTATCAGTGTGGTGCCATTGCAATGAAGGGTTGACAATGAGTTCAAAAAAATGTTTCTCTTTCTTTTTTATTACAGCCGTTGTGTATATTACAAATGCTATCACTCAAGTGGCTGAAACATATGGAAGCGTATGTGTAACACGAAACAGAGAATAAAGAACAGAGATGGACAGTAGCAGCTGGACGCTCTATGGCTTTTTAGCATCAAGAGCCCTCTTAAGGAAAGAATTGCCCTGAAGGAAAAAGAAAAGGAGCACACAGCAAATGACATTGTTGACATGAGGCAGTAGCAGTAGCTCAACAGGTTGAGCAGGCTGTCCAGTAATCGGAAGGTTGCAGGTTCAATCCCGGCTCCGGACAGAGAATTCTGCTGTTGTGTCCTTGGGCAAGACACTTAACCCACCATGCCTGCTGATGGTGGTTGGAGGGACCGGTGGCGCCTGTGCTCGGCAGCCTTGCCTCTGTCAGTGCGCCCCAGGGCAGCTGTAGCTACATCACAGCTCATCACCATCAGTGTGTGAATGGATGAATGATACACTGTAGTGTAAAGCGCTTTGGAGTCCTTACTCTGAGAGGCGCTATACAAGTGCGGATCATTTATCATTTATTCAGTTGTGCTGACATATGTTTAAAGGTCAACTTTACAAATTTTTTAATACATTTGTAGTGGTTAGAATGAATGCCTTGTAAGTCGTACTCTGGGGGAAAAAGCTCCATTGTGCCTGTTTGAGAACATAGAAGTCAGCTGGAGGAGAGAGCGACAGAACATGACAAGATCTGAACTGTTATTTCCTAATATTTGGCCATCTTTCCTCTGATTGGATAACGAGAACACAAATTTATCATTAATTCCATTTGCTTTGTAATGTTGATGTTTTTTCTCCACACAAAAACACAAGCATGGAGGAGTTCTGCTGTGTGGTGGAGTTGCTAATGATTAGCTTCTGCTAGTAGGGGCGTTCTCTGCTGTTTCTTGGGTGTTAAACCAGCAATAGCCTCCCCCGTCATGAGTCAAGATAAGTGAGTCCTTGAATGTTGAAGCTGCAATAGCAACTTTGGAAAACAAATTAGCTAAAGCATTTTTGTCATGCCTCTTAACATTCTAACATAATCTAGCTATAAATCTATTGTAGAGATTGAAAAAAAGTAAAGTGGTTCCCTCGCATTTGTTTAAAAACCCCACCAGTAACTCGGTTCGGACCACCTGGTTGTCGATTTCACTGAACCTCTGCACTTCCCTGGGTCCTCCATTCATTACACGCTCACATATTCATCCACAGAACATCACTGGTGTGAGAGGTTCTCTGCTCAATAATATCAGACAAGGAGAAACAGCTACCACTTCAGCTTTTTGAACAAACTACCAGAGTACCAAAAAGAAAAGCACCATTTGAAGTCAACAACAGATGTTTAGACATAGAAAATGGCAACTGGTGCTTGGCGTGGCTCATTCCCTCTGGCAACGTGGGTTTTTGGTTCCGGGGGAAGCGTCTCAGGGAAGATACCCGAGGGGTGGGGTGAGTGTTCCGTGACTGTGATTGCGTTCAGAACCTAGCTTGTTTGCAGATTCGCGATAGCAGCTGTGACAGTGTGACATAGGTCTGTCTGTCGGAAGCTAATGCAGAAACTAGTCGCTCGGAGTGACCAATTATAATCCGAAATAATAATAAAAAATGGTTTTTGGTGAAGTTGACCTTTAAAGTTGGGAATAGAAGCAAAAACAAAGTAGCTGCTAATTAAAATCTAATAAAAACAATCTGATATCTTCAAGTCTCACTGTTAGGGATTTTATCATTAAACCCATTTCCTGCAGTCGAAGAGAAAAGAAGAGACAGTAAACAGACAAGCCATCAAATTGCAATCTGGGCAGAAGCTCATAGGCAACTGCCCCAAGCTTCTGGTCTGAGAGTTTATTTATACAAGAACAAAAGATAAGATGTGAGAGGGAGAGTGTGTGTGTGTGTGTGTGTGTGTGTGTGTGTGGGAGTGAGGTCACAGTGTAGAGAGACAGTGTGTGTGTGTGTGTGTGTGTGTGTGTGTGTGTGTGTGGGAGTGAGGTCACAGTGTAGAGAGACAGTGTGTGTGTGTGTGTGTGTGTGTGTGTGTGTGTGTGTGTGTGTGTGTGTGTGTGTGTGTGTGTGTGTGTGTGTGTGTGTGTGTGTGTGTGTGTGTGTGTCTGACTGTGAAAATGCCTCCAGGCATAAGGTACCGTAATTTCCGGACTATAGAGCGCACCTCAATATAAGCCGCACCAGCAAATAAAAGGTTATCTACACACACACGCCGCACTCAAATACAAGCTGCGGTGCAGCAGCCACATGCAGGTCTCCGGCACACAGCGCATGTAGCATGAGATAATTAGACAGAAAGACGCTACACGGAGGTTTTTCGTTGTTGTTTTAATTCAACAAAACAAATTTTAAACACGGGTGAACGTGCCTGCAAGTTTAGAAAAGAAAACAGCACTGATATCATTCATATTTCTGGATGGTTATAAAATAAAAACAGAGCTGACACGTTAATACCGGTAATTTACATGCATGTTTAGAAGAAAAGAACAGCGCTGACACAGCATTAATAAGCCCTGGATGATTAGAAAATAAAAACTGCACACAAAACATGCCTGGCTAGTAAATAAAACACACTTGCCTACCAGAAAAAGTCATTCGCTCTCATCTTCCTCTTGCACACTAAAGCCATTAAAGTCCTCTTCTTCAGTGTCGGAGTTGAACAGCCTCAGAAGAGCTTGGTCACATACCTTTTCTGTGGCGATGTCCGTGTCGCTGTCCGTGTTGCTGTCATCATCCCCGGGTGAAGCTGGCTTGAATGAGTTCTCCCCGCTGCTGCCTCCAGCGCCGAACCATGGATTCATTCATGCCAAGCTTACGTGCGGCAGCACTGTTTCCGTCCTTTACTGCCAGATCGATGGCCTTCAACTTAAATGCGGCATCATATGAACTCATACGTGTAATTTCCATGATGAGAGGGTATGGATTTGAAACAAATTCTTCGTTGTGCCGGCTGCTTGCATGTGCTAAATTAAAATGAGCACTTTCTTCGATTTCCACTTTTGACTTCCGCCTGTTTCACTTTCTGCTAAAGCGCCACCGGCAGGTAAAGAAAATTCTTCAGTAAAGCCGCACCTCATTATAAGCCACACGGTTCAAAGCGTGGGAAAACAGTAGAGGCTTACAGTCCGGAAAATACGGTAATACATGAGTTAATAGGATTAAAGTAATGAAACATAAAAATTCTATAACACTCACTTTAAAGTACAGAGAACAATAAAGATTGACAATATTGGTTCTACAGAACTTTAGGCAAAGATTTTCATTCATATACTTTGGATATGTTCTTTTATTTCTGTAAAATACAACTACTTCATAAATATTCATTCTCAGACACAGATAAGCTTAAGATTTAAGCTCAAGAGACTGAGCTAAACTGGGCAGACTTGTCTGATTTTATCGACTGTCTTATTGGGCTTCAAAGTTCACTTGGCAAACCGCTTTGTGTGCCTTTACAGTTAATTCGTTTTCACTAAATATCTGTCAGTGGCAGGAACTAATCAGCTTTGTATCCATGTTCATATGTCAGAAAGCTGTTGTCTCTTTCAGGTCTCTTCATGTGGACAGTGTCCCTCACAAGCCCTCACTCACCACCAGCTATGTCCATGGCACCTCCTCTGTCTCTCTGCTTGCCCTGACTGTAGGACAGAGCTTGGACGCCACTGTCCAACGCTGTCCTGACAGAGAAGCTGTGGTTTTTCTGCAGGATGGCATACGGAAAACCTTTGCACAATTTCAGCAAGATGTGGGTATCAGATTTGATGCTTTTAGACTGCTTTATTCACAGACATGGATCTGTTTGAGATGACAATCAAGTTGAATAACTGATCCTTTGCTGTCAGTAAAGCATGTAACTTTTGTTCAGGTTGACAAGGTGGCTGCAGGTCTGTATGCTCTTGGTTTGAAGCAAGGTGATCGACTAGGAATCTGGGGACCAAACGTGTATGAATGGATCCTTTTCCAGTTTGCATCAGCCAAGGCTGGAATCATAATGGTCACCATTTTACTACAATCTTTTTAAAATTGCCTCATATTTTTAGATAATGTTTGAGGAATATGTCAAAAATATGTCCAACAAATTAATTCGTCTTTAATTTGGGTCCATTCTTGTAGGTGTCTCTAAACCCAGCATACGAGCTGGAAGAAGTAGAATTTACTTTGCGAAAGGTAGCCTGTCTCATTCTGTAGTACTTAGAAAAAAATTAAAATTTTAATCTATACAGAGCATAAAGCTTGATATTTATATAATATAATAGCATTCATTTTTTGTGTTTAGGTCCAGTGTAAAGCAGTTTTGTGTCCCACCCGCTTTAAAACTCAGAACTATTGTGAGATGCTGAGGGAGATCTGTCCAGGAATCGACTCGATGCCGGTCAGCATGACCAGAAGTTCCAGGTTTGACTGTGTTAAAGTTCAAAATGATATATTGTTCTTATTTGTGCTAGAGACCCTCAGTACTGGCTGCAGCATTGATAATCTGTTTTTGGGCCTGACAGGGTGCCGGACTTGCAGATGATAATTGTGACTGACAGCAGACAGCCAGGGATGCTCCGTGTGGAAGATGTGATGCAGGCTGGGGAAAGTAGACACTATGAGGAGCTGATGTGCCTTCAGAACAAGCTTTCATTTGATGATCCCATCAACATTCAGTTCACATCAGTAAACTTTCTAAATGCCCTCTTTGCACATTGTTTTTGCTTGGACTCAGGCTGATTTGGAATGATCTGGTTCTAGGGTACCACTGGGAAACCAAAGGGAGCCACTCTTTCCCACCACAACATTGTCAACAACGCTTATTTCCTGGGTCTGCGTGTAGGTTATGATTGGAGAGTAAGTCTACATTTGTTCCTAAACTTGTAGTTAAAGGGAGATTCCACCCAAAATGAAATGTGGTCTGTTGACACATTTCCTAGAGTTGGATAAGTGGGAAAAAATAGTTTTAACCAGCTCAGTCATTCTCCTGACCCAACTGTACTCCTTTGGCTTTAGCTTAGCATAAAACACAGTAAGTGAACAGATCCAACTAGCACTGTGAGTAAAAACGTCCTTAAAATCTTTCAGGAGTGATCCCAATTCTGCTTGGTGACCTAAATAATCAGACTTGCTGCAAGTGAAAATAAATAGTAATATAAAGGAATCACAGGTGCCATTTTAGACTTGGGGCTACTTTATGACAAAGCACAGCTGTAAGCCTCCGCTGAAAGCTGCAAGACAGCCCCAATCAGCTCCAGTCTGTCCTGCGTAAATGCGATGTGCTTATTTTTTATGGCGCAGTATGGGGGCCAAAATTAAGACTACTGCCCAGCAGCAGGAAGCTATATAAATTCCGAAGCAAACTAACAATCTGATTAATGATAAGCTGGTGCTGGTAACTGAGAGGATGGCGCTGCTTACTGAGAAATAGCACCTTTACTGGCATTACTACTAGATACGCTAGGGACAAGCAGCCCTCGGCTGGTCATTGACTGGTTCACATACTCCCTCTGCTGTCTGTTAGCATGGATAGGCTAGTGTTAGCCTGGACGGGATGGTGTTAGCATTGGAGGGGCTAGCCATTAGCATGCCTAGGCTGGCCACTAGCTGGATTTCCTCCCCCCTTGACAGACCATTAGCATGGATAGACTCCCAGGTCCCGTGTCATCTCATTCCTCCCCAGCCCCTCCAGGTCTTCATTTTCTGTGTCCTTGTAGCCCCAGTCTCTCAGTCCCCTGCTCNGATAAGTGGGAAAAAATAGTTTTAACCAGCTCAGTCATTCTCCTGACCCAACTGTACTCCTTTGGCTTTAGCTTAGCATAAAACACAGTAAGTGAACAGATCCAACTAGCACTGTGAGTAAAAACGTCCTTAAAATCTTTCAGGAGTGATCCCAATTCTGCTTGGTGACCTAAATAATCAGACTTGCTGCAAGTGAAAATAAATAGTAATATAAAGGAATCACAGGTGCCATTTTAGACTTGGGGCTACTTTATGACAAAGCACAGCTGTAAGCCTCCGCTGAAAGCTGCAAGACAGCCCCAATCAGCTCCAGTCTGTCCTGCGTAAATGCGATGTGCTTATTTTTTATGGCGCAGTATGGGGGCCAAAATTAAGACTACTGCCCAGCAGCAGGAGGCTATATAAATTCCGAAGCAAACTAACAATCTGATTAATGATAAGCTGGTGCTGGTAACTGAGAGGATGGCGCTGCTTACTGAGAAATAGCACCTTTACTGGCATTACTACTAGATACGCTAGGGACAAGCAGCCCTCGGCTGGTCATTGACTGGTTCACACACTCCCTCTGCTGTCTGTTAGCATGGATAGGCTAGTGTTAGCCTGGACGGGATGGTGTTAGCATTGGAGGGGCTAGCCATTAGCATGCCTAGGCTGGCCACTAGCTGGATTTCCTCCCCCCTTGACAGACCATTAGCATGGATAGACTCCCAGGTCCCGTGTCATCTCATTCCTCCCCAGCCCTTCCAGGTCTTCATTTTCTGTGTCCTTGTAGCCCCAGTCTCTCAGTCCCCTGCTCAGTGTGGTGTGTGTGTATGCGTGTGTGTGTGGGTGTCCTGCTCCAGTTCTGTGTGTGTGTGTGTGTGTGTGTGTGTATGCTTGTCCTGGTTATATTAGTGCATTTGTGCGCTATGTTGTGTGTGTGTGTGTCTGTGGTTCTGTGTGTGTGTGTGTGTGCTTGTCCATTCCCCATTCCTGTTTATTTTAGTGCATTTGTGTGTGTGATGGTGTGTGTGTGTTAGTCCTTCCCACAGCCTTTAGGTTTAGTTTTGTGTTTTAGAGTTTTTTAGGTCTATTTGGCCCTCCTCTGTTTCTGTTTGCCGATTTTGATTATTAGGTTCACCTGTCTTCCCTCCAGCTCTCACTTCACACACCTGCCAATCACTTCTCCCTGTGTGTATAAGCTCTGTCTTGTCTGTGTCTGATGTTGGATCATTGTTGTATGTTGTCAGCGTTGCTCGTGCTCTGTGTGAGCTTTTGCCTTCAGGTCTTCGTGCTCTTTGTTGAGCTTTTTGTCTCCAGGTTTTTGTGCTCTAAGAAGAGCTTTGGGTGTTCCTGTTCCCCAGGACTTTTTGGACTTTGGCTCACTGCCTTGGATTACTTTTTGTTCTTTATCCTACAAAATAAAAGGATTTTTACTTTGCATATTTGGGTCCTAAACATCCTCACAACCTGACAAGCTGCTGCTCCATATTTGTGCGTGTGTGTGTGTGTGTGTGTGTGTGTGTGTGTGTGTGTGTGTGTGTGTGTGTGTGTGTGTGCACTGATTCCCACACATGCTGAAGTTGAACTAATTATGTTTTATAAATAAATCGGAGGTCTTGCTGTTTAACACATCTATCAGAAATCTTCAAAAAAAAATGAAAACTTGAAGCTGCATTCCGTACATGCGCATGACTGTATGCGTGTTTTATGTTGGTTCACTAACAACTTGTGCATCTGTGATTACATTAAGCAGGCATCTTTGGCGCTGCCTTGCAGCTTTCAGCGGAGGCTTGCAGCTGTGCTTTGTCCTAATGTAGTCCCAAATTTAAAATGGTGCCTGTGATTATTTTATGATGCTAATCATTTTCACTTGCAGTCAGTCTGATTGTTTAGGTCACCAAGCTGAGTTGGGATTAGGGATGAGTACCGAATTCGGTACTTTTTAAGGTACCGACCGAATTCCAAAGTACCGACCGAACACCGATTCACGTCATTTCAAACGGTGCCTCGTTCGGTACTGCCAAGACAGTTGCGCATGCGCAAGAGCGTTATGTCGCCGGTCCCTGCGAGCCCGTTGTAAACAGAGCAAGCATGGTAGAAAGAACGCACGCTAAAGCTTGGGTCCACTTCACTAAATGTGATGGGTAACTGGGTGATGAAACTAGCGACAGACAACGATCTAAGTGAGACATCCTCATCTTAATCTGCTCCAGTAGGTAAATAAAATGTTTAAGATAACGTTACCTTGATTTGTTAGCTTCCGTTTCGCTAATGGTGCGTTCGCTTTCTCCTCGGAACTCCGAATTTCCGACTAGAAGAACATGAACGCGCTCTAAAGTTTGGCTTTACTTTACTAAATGCGACGGGTGATTGGGTGAAGGTAAAACCAGTGACAACGATCTAAGTTTGAGGCATCATCGTTTTAATCTGCTCCAGCAGCTAAATAAACTGTTAAAGATAACGTTAGCTTGATATGTTAGCTTCCATTGCCACCGTTGTTATCAGCTAATGGTGCGTTCGCTTTCTCCTCGGAAATTCTAACTTCCCAGTAGGAAAAATCAAATGAAAAAGGACGGCAAAAGGAATGAAGATACACAGTAAATTTAGTTCACAGTAAAGATGTTTGCTTCAGTTTAATTATCAGCTTATAAAACTACAAGGACGATGTTAAAATACAAACTTGTATGTTATTTATCGTGATATTTATCAAATATGGTTATATATTGAGAAAAATATATATTTAATTATAAAAGAGAATTAAAATAATAAACACTCAAAAGTATCGAAAATTGGTACCGTTAAGTACCGGTATCGACTCGTAGGTACCGGGAATTAGTACCGGATCGATTCAAATGTCAAAGGTACCCATCCCTAGTTGGGATCACTACTGAGTGGTTTTAAAGGCTTTTTAAATTACATTTCTCCTTTAAGCCCCATGAGATGTCTAAGCTGCAGCTGTTACACACCTGCTTAGACTCTATCAAAACCTGGATGGCTGGGAGCTTTCTTCAGCTGAATGAAGATAAGACTGAGATCCTCATCTGTGCCCCAGACAAGCTGGTTCACAAAGTCAGAGACTCTCTTGGTCAGCTTGCTTCCCACACCTAACCTTCTGTCAGGAATCTTGGCATGACCTTTGACCCAGCTCTCACCCTGGATTCTCATGTCAGTTCTCTTGTTTGCTCTTCCTTCTTCCATCTCAGGAACATTGCTAAGCTGAGTCCCATTCTGTCCCGCTCTGAACTTGAGACNGCCACTCTTTCCCACCACAACATTGTCAACAACGCTTATTTCCTGGGTCTGCGTGTAGGTTATGATTGGAGAGTAAGTCTACATTTGTTCCTAAACTTGTAGTTAAAGGGAGATTCCACCCAAAATGAAATGTGGTCTGTTGACACATTTCCTAGAGTTGGATAAGTGGGAAAAAATAGTTTTAACCAGCTCAGTCATTCTCCTGACCCAACTGTACTCCTTTGGCTTTAGCTTAGCATAAAACACAGTAAGTGAACAGATCCAACTAGCACTGTGAGTAAAAACGTCCTTAAAATCTTTCAGGAGTGATCCCAATTCTGCTTGGTGACCTAAATAATCAGACTTGCTGCAAGTGAAAATAAATAGTAATATAAAGGAATCACAGGTGCCATTTTAGACTTGGGGCTACTTTATGACAAAGCACAGCTGTAAGCCTCCGCTGAAAGCTGCAAGACAGCCCCAATCAGCTCCAGTCTGTCCTGCGTAAATGCGATGTGCTTATTTTTTATGGCGCAGTATGGGGGCCAAAATTAAGACTACTGCCCAGCAGCAGGAAGCTATATAAATTCCGAAGCAAACTAACAATCTGATTAATGATAAGCTGGTGCTGGTAACTGAGAGGATGGCGCTGCTTACTGAGAAATAGCACCTTTACTGGCATTACTACTAGATACGCTAGGGACAAGCAGCCCTCGGCTGGTCATTGACTGGTTCACATACTCCCTCTGCTGTCTGTTAGCATGGATAGGCTAGTGTTAGCCTGGACGGGATGGTGTTAGCATTGGAGAGGCTAGCCATTAGCATGCCTAGGCTGGCCACTAGCTGGATTTCCTCCCCCCTTGACAGACCATTAGCATGGATAGACTCCCAGGTCCCGTGTCATCTCATTCCTCCCCAGCCCCTCCAGGTCTTCATTTTCTGTGTCCTTGTAGCCCCAGTCTCTCAGTCCCCTGCTCAGTGTGGTGTGTGTGTATGCGTGTGTGTGTGGGTGTCCTGCTCCAGTTCTGTGTGTGTGTGTGTGTATGCTTGTCCTGGTTATATTAGTGCATTTGTGCGCTATGTTGTGTGTGTGTGTGTGTCTGTGGTTCTGTGTGTGTGTGTGTGTGTGCTTGTCCATTCCCCATTCCTGTTTATTTTAGTGCATTTGTGTGTGTGATGGTGTGTGTGTGTTAGTCCTTCCCACAGCCTTTAGGTTTAGTTTTGTGTTTTAGAGTTTTTTAGGTCTATTTGGCCCTCCTCTGTTTCTGTTTGCCGATTTTGATTATTAGGTTCACCTGTCTTCCCTCCAGCTCTCACTTCACACACCTGCCAATCACTTCTCCCTGTGTGTATAAGCTCTGTCTTGTCTGTGTCTGATGTTGGTTCATTGTTGTATGTTGTCAGCGTTGCTCGTGCTCTGTGTGAGCTTTTGCCTTCAGGTCTTCGTGCTCTTTGTTGAGCTTTTTGTCTCCAGGTTTTTGTGCTCTAAGAAGAGCTTTGGGTGTTCCTGTTCCCCAGGACTTTTTGGACTTTGGCTCGCTGCCTTGGATTACTTTTTGTTCTTTATCCTACAAAATAAAAGGATTTTTACTTTGAATCTCCTTCTGCCTCTTGTCATCTGGGTATCTGCATATTTGGGTCCTAAACATCCTCACAACCTGACAAGCTGCTGCTCCGTATTTGTGCGTGTGTGTGTGTGTGTGTGTGTGTGTGTGTGTGTGTGTGTGTGTGTGTGTGTGTGTGTGTGTGTGCACTGATTCCCACACATGCTGAAGTTGAACTAATTATGTTTTAAAAATAAATCGGAGGTCTTGCTGTTTAACACATCTATCAGAAATCTTCAAAGAAAAATGAAAACTTGAAGCTGCATTCCGTACATGCGCATGACTGTATGCGTGTTTTATGTTGGTTCACTAACAACTTGTGCATCTGTGATTACATTAAGCAGGCATCTTTGGCGCTGCCTTGCAGCTTTCAGCGGAGGCTTGCAGCTGTGCTTTGTCCTAATGTAGTCCCAAATTTAAAATGGTGCCTGTGATTATTTTATGATGCTAATTATTTTCACTTGCAGTCAGTCTGATTGTTTAGGTCACCAAGCGGAGTTGGGATCACTACTGAGTGGTTTTAAAGGCTTTTTAAATTACATTTCTCCTTTAAGCCTCATGAGATGTCTAAGCTGCAGCTGTTACACACCTGCTTAGACTCTATCAAAACCTGGATGGCTGGGAGCTTTCTTCAGCTGAATGAAGATAAGACTGAGATCCTCATCTGTGCCCCAGACAAGCTGGTTCCCAAAGTCAGATACTCTCTTGGTCAGCTTGCTTCCCACACCAAACCTTCTGTCAGGAATCTTGGCGTGACCTTTGACCCAGCTCTCACCCTGGATTCTCATGTCAGTTCTCTTGTTTGCTCTTCCTTCTTCCATCTCAGGAACATTGCTAAGCTGAGTCCCATTCTGTCCCGCTCTGAACTTGAGACTGTTCTCCACACCTTCATCTCCTCATGCTTAGACTACTGTAACTCTCTTTTCACGTGTCTGAGCAGAACCTCCCTGAACCGGTTCAGAATGCCTGTGCTCGGCTTCTGACCAAGTCCTCCAAACACACCCACATCACCCTGCTTCTCCTCCAGCTTCACTAGCTGCCAGTCAACTTCAGGGTTCATTTCAAGATCTTGGTTCTGGTCTATAGGGCCTTACATGGACAAGCACCATCTTACATTGGTGATCTTCTTAGTCCCTACACCCCCAGCAGGTCCCTGAGGTCCAGTGATCAAAGCCTACTGGTTGTGCAGCACCAGGCTAAAGACCAAAGGTGACAGATCATTTGCTGCTGTGGCCCCCAGACTCTGGAACTCTCTCCCCCTGAGCCTGAGATCAGTGGACTCAGTGGTCTCCTTTAAAAAGCAGCTGAAGACTCTCTTGTTCAAGCTGGCTTTTGTATGATCTTCTTCACCACTCTCTCTTTATTCTGCTCTCCCCACCTATTCCACCTTCCTCAGGATCCACTGATTTCCCTCTTTCCTACTCACTCTCTCTCTTTCTTAACATTTTTTCTTTTAAATTGCAATTGCTTATTTTTGCTCATTTTAAATATATTTTTAAACATTTTCTAAATGCTTTTTTATATTTTTACATTTTTTTATTTTTGTGAAGCGCCTCGTGATTTTTATCTTGAGAGGCGCTATAGAAATGATATTTTCTTCTTCTTCTTCTTCTTCTTCTACAATGCCAGTTGGACCCATTCACTTACCTGCTGTGTTTTATGCTAAGCTAAAGCTAAAGGAGTTTGCCGGGTCAGGAGAATGGCTGGTTAATAACTGTGTTTTCTCCACTTATCTAGCTCTGGGAATATGTCAACAGAAAAATTTCAATAATGGGTGTGATATCCCTTTAAAGGTGGAATATGGAACATTTTAAATAAAAGCTAAATAAAATAAATTCCTCCACAGGGCGTTTAGAGGCGTGCAGAATTAATGTACAGTTTCTTATAGAAAATCTATATTTAAAAAAAAAACAATATTTTATTTTGACGGGCACGACACTGGGCTTATGTTTACGTCTACAAGATAATAGGGGCACCGTTGCGGTAAAAAGTTCGTTTGGCAGTGCAAGGGTGGGACTGCGTAAAATGGTGCTCGTTAAGTCAAGCAGATGCTTCTGAACCCAGAAGTTGTTCAAACAGTAAATACTGTTGCAAACTAAACATATTAGTAGAAATTAGTCCTTACCTTGTACGACTGATATGGTGCTGGTTGGTCACGCATCAGCAATGAACCAACACCCCAACGGCTGGAAAATGTGTTCCATTGTTGCACTACCACCTCTAAACACTAGATGTCGCTATAGTGTCTGTGTTTCATATTCAACATTGAAATATAAAAATAAGGCATAAATGAGCTCCTGTTCATTATTCCTCAGCTTCAGGTACGAGTGTGTGTTCCCGTGCCGATGTACCACTGTTTTGGCTCCGTAATCGCAGCGATGAGTATGGCAGTTCACGGAATCACGCTGATCTTCCCTTCCTCCAGCTACAACAGCCGTGCCAATCTAGAGGCCATCCAGAATGAAAGGTGTGATGCTCGTGGCTACCAAATTCACAGTAACACAAGTTTTCGTTGATAGCCAATCTTCTCTCTCTTTTGCAAGGTGCAATTTTGTCTACGGGACTCCCACCATGTATACGGACTTGCTCAGCCAAAATTTGCACCAGTATAATTTGTCATCAGTTGAAGCTGGTAGGTGATCTGCAGACAAGATAACGTTTATTTTATTTTTTGGTGCCATTTGCTGCTCTGTTTAGGACTAATGGGAGGTTCTCCATGCCCGCCTGAGGTTCTCAGGAAGCTCAAAACAGAAATGAACATGAGAGAGATAACAGTGAGCATGTTTTACATCTCCTCAAACATCATAGAAGACTTAACTGTACGGAAAATGAACACATCATCCTTTTTGTCCCCACAGATTCTTTATGGAACCACTGAAAATAGTCCCGTTACGTTCCTGGGATTTCCTGAAGACAACGAGGAGATGAAGATAAACACAGTTGGGTGTATCATGCCTCACACCGAGGTGTGTCTTCGTTTTCCCACGCTTTTAACTCCTGTTGCTGCAACCAGGCTACACAATGTGGTTCTAACTTTAGGCCAAGGTGGTGGATCCTGTCACAGGGGACATTGTGACTGTGGGAGCATCAGGAGAGCTCATGATCAGAGGCACCTGTGTGATGTCTGGGTACTGGGATGATCCTGGGAAGACTAAAGAGGTGATCTCCAGGGATCGCTGGTACAGAACTGGGTGAGATAGATTTGTACTCATCACTTTACAGCAGAGGTCCGTTTTCCCAGTGGAACACGCTGTTTACAACTGTAGTCTATTCAGTGACACAGCGAGCCTGAACAGTCTGGGATACTGCCGCATCGAGGGACGCATAAAGGACATGATCATCCGTGGAGGGGAAAATATTTACCCTGCTGAGATAGAACAATTTCTCTACAGGCACCCAAAGGTCATGGAGGTGCAGGTGAGAGTTTACACCACTAGAGAGCAGCAAAGAAAAACCATCAAACTCTAAACTTGTCTATTTTTGTGTGGCAGAATCACAACATATTTACTTTCCCATGCTGGCAACATCCCACTGACCATTAGAGTGAGTGATCTGTTTTTCTGCCTCCAGGTGGTTGGCGTAAAAGACGAGAGGCTTGGTGAGCAGGTGTGTGCCTGCATCAGGCTCAGGCAGGGACAAACCTCCACAGCACAGGAGATAAGAAGCTTCTGCAAAGGCAAAGTAAGAGCAGAGGAGGGATAAACATTGAAATGTGCCAAAATATTATGAGTTTCTACACAGTTGGATAGTCTACACCATTTTTATTTTTTCCTTTAGATTTCCCACTTTAAGATCCCTCACTATGTGGTTTTTGTGCACAACTACCCGCTCACTGTCTCAGGAAAGGTAGGACACTCAGAACATATACAGTTATACAGACGTGGACAAAAGTGTTGCTACCTTTTGGTCAATGAAAGAAAAACCCACAATGGTCACAGAAATAACTTGAATCTGACAAAAATAATAAATGAAACTTCTATGAAATTTAACCAATGAAAGCCAGACATTGCTTTTCGACCACGCTTCAACAGAATTATTTAAAATAAAACACTCATGGAACAGGTCTGGAAAAATACGATGGTACTCCTAACTTAATTTTTTTTTTTTTTTTGCACAACCAATTTGAGGCAATCACTGCAATCTAACAATTCCTGTACCTGTCATTGAGACTTCTGCACCTCTCTGCAGGTATTTTGGCCCCCTTGTCATGAGCAATCAATCAATCAATCAGATTTATTTATAAAGCGCTTTTCAAACAAAGTGCTACTCAAAGTGCTTTACAAAATGACCCCAGATTCCCATAACAGGTTAAAAACATTAACAGACATATGCAAGCACACGCACGCGCGCGCGCGCACACACACACACACACACACAAATTATATTTGGCTGAGTCCAGATGAGCCAAGTAAGGTAAGGCAAGGAATGCTTCAGTTGTCTGATTTGAAGGGCACCTTTTCCAGACAGCATGTTTCAGCTCCTTCCAAAAATGCTCAATTGGACTGAGGTCAGGGCTCATAGAAGGTCCCTTTAAGAATAGTCCAGTGTTTTCCTCTTAGCCATTCTTGGGTGTTTTTAGCTGCGTGTTTTGGGTCATTGTCCTGTTGCAAGACCAAGCTTTCTGACACTGGTCAGCACATTTCTCTCTAGAAGTCCTTGTCAGTCTTGAGATTTTGTTGGACCCTGTATAGATTCAAGACACCCTGTGCCATTTTTTTCTCATCTGTCCATAGGACATTCTCCCAGAAGCTTTGTGGCTTGTCAACATGTAGTTTGGCATATTCCAGTCTGGCTTTTGATGATTTTTTTTCAACAATGATGTTCTCCTTGGTCGTCTCCCATGTAGTCCACTTTGGGTCAAACAATGATCTGACACTGATGTTGAGCCTAAAATTCACCTTGGAACTTGTTAGAAGTTTTTCTGGACTTTTTGTACCATCCAGATTATACGTCTCTTTGATTTGTTATCAATTTGCCTTCAGGGGCCACGTCCAGGGAGGTTGGCTACAGTCCCATGGATCTTAGAAGTCTGAATAAAATGTGCAGCGGTAGACACATCTGGCTGCTTGGAGAGGGTCTCATAGCCTTTACCTTTAACATGGTTGTTTAAAATTTTCTTTCTAATCTCCTGAGACAACTCTTTCCTTTGCTTCCTCTGGTCCATGTTGAGTGTGGTACACACCATGTCACCTAACAACACAGTGACTACCTGGAGCCCTATACACAGTGCTCAGCATAAATGAGCACACCTCACATTTGTCAAAAAACCTTAAGTTTCCTTTCAGAATCAACATTTTCTGTGAGATACCAAACTACAAAATATTCCCACAAATGTGGGCGGTTGATTGCAAACAATATTTTTTTTATTTGCACAAACAAAAAAGTCATCGTCGTCGTCGTCTTCCTCTACTTATCCGGGTCCGGGTCGCGGGGGCAGCATCCGAACTAGGGAGCTCCAGACTGTCCTCTCCCCGGCCTTCTCCACCAACTCCTCCGGCAGGACCCCAAGGCGTTCCCGGACCAGATTAGAGATGTAACCTCTCCAACATGTCCTGAGTCGACCTGGGGGCCTCCTGCCGGCAGGACATGCCCGAAACACCTCCCCGGGGAGGCGTCCAGGAGGCTTCCTGACCAGATGCCCAAACCACCTCAACTGGCTCCTTTCGATCCGGAGGAGCAGCGGTTCTACTCCGAGTCCCTCCCGAATATCCGAGCTCCTCACCCTATCTCTAAGACTGAGCCCGGCCGACCTACAGAGGAAACTCATTTCGGCCGCTTGTATCCGCGTTCTCGTTCTTTCGGTCATTACCCAAAGCTCATGACCATAGGTGAGGATTGGGACGTAGATCGACCGGTAAATCGAGAGTCTGGCTTTCTGGCTCAGCTCCCTCTTCACCACGACAGATCGGCTCAGCGTCCGCATCACTGCAGACGCTGAACCAATACGCCTGTCGATCTCCCGATCCCTCCTACCCTCACTCGTGAACAAGACCCCGAGATACTTAAACTCCTCCACTTGAGGTAGGACCTCACCCCCGACCCGGAGTTGGCAAGCCACCCTTTTCCGGTCGAGAACCATGGTCTCAGATTTGGAGGTGCTGATCCTCATCCTAGCCGCTTCACACTCGGCCGTGAACCTACCCAGCAAGAGATGAAGGTCAGAGCTGGATGAAGCTAGGAGGACCACATCATCCGCAAAAAGCAGAGACGAGATTCTCTTGTCACCAAACTCGACACACTCCACACCACGGCTGCGCCTAGAAATTCTGTCCATAAAGCTAATGAACAGAACCAGCCGTATGTTTTGGACACCCGAGTGAAGAGAGGAGCAGAGCTGTCAACTGATCACCACTTGGTGGTGAGTTGGATCAGATGGCAGGGGAAGGTGCCGCGTAGACAGGGTCCGAAATTAACACTCGCCAAATGTGAGCAAATTACTCCATTTGGCGAGTAAATTTTTGAGCTCTACCTGCCACCTGGCAAGTAAATGTTTGCACCAAATTAGTTATGTTTATCAGTCATCCTCCATGGATTTCTGGTACTCCTCCCGCCTGCATGCAACGTACACAAACGTACGCGAAACGTGAACGCCGCATCCAACATCATTTCCACCTATCCCATTCAATCAGTTTATCAAGTTAGCAGTTAGCTTCGTGTTAAAACTAGCGGTGAAATGTGGCGGTTTTTAACTGGAGTCAGCCAGCCTTCCAAAAGAAAACTCGTCGAACTGGAAGAAAAAACACCAGGACCAGTGGCAACCAGAAGATTTTGTGAAAAGTGGCAAACTGGAGACGGCGGAGTTGTGAGACCATGGCTGCATTGTGATGGCGTTGCTGCCTTTCACAGACAACTGTCCCTCGGCATTCTTCAAATATCCAAAAAATGCCCATACTTCCGACTTTGTCTTCTTTGAGGGATAATAAATGTCCCGAGTGCTGCCGTCTCATCCTGCCATTATTTCAGCTTTAGCTTCAAGAAAGTTTTGGTCGTAAACAACAAAGTGCGCATGTGCCGCCAGCAACTTCAGATGATACGGTGGCTGGTAAGGGTCACCGCGCCTACACCGCAGCCATGGTAATCCACCGAGATAATATATTTTTTTAAACAAGACAGTTATTATTATTGTCAACCTTTTTACCGGGGTTTACTGCTACACTGGTTACCATGACAACCCTAGCCCTGACACACTTTCAGATATTCTCATGGTGCAGCTGTGTTCTCCAGAGGTCAAGGACTATGACCCAAATGAGGCTGTAATGCTTTGGCACAAAGACGGTGTCAGAAGCAGGAGGCCAGACTTCATGGACAGAGAAAACAAGGAGTCGGACTAGATTTCAATGAAAGAGTTCATAAAAACATCTCTATGAATAAATAGTAAAAATGACAAAAGAGTTGTTTTTCTTATTAATTGATGTTTTAATTATTTTGTCACTCTGTTTGGAATCAACATAATATAGAATTACATGCTTTAGGTAGATCTAAATCATTTAGAATTTTGGCCGGTAATAAATATGCTTGGCCGGTAGATTTTCATCATCTACCGGCCAACTTGGCCGGTGAGTAAAAAATGTAATTTCGGACCCTGGTTGTGCCTATTGTCCGGCAACTGATTATTTGTTGGTGGTATTTGTGTTTTATAATCTCACTGGGGATGGCCATAAAGTGTGTATGCAAGAAACAAAAATAATCTCACTGGGGATGGCCAAAAAAATCCATACATTCATATTTAAACCTGGAGTCCTGTCTGTTTAATTACATTATTACTATTTCTTTATCTGCTTTCAATTGTGTTGTTCGCTGGGAGGGCCGCCGTTATTGAGCTCGGGGGTAGCTCAACAGGGGGGCGCGTTTTGTCGGGGGGGTTGGCCGGGTGCGTGGGGTGGGGGTGCCGGGGGCGTGTTTGGCCGGGGCTACGTCCGCAGCTAGGTATTATTGCAAGTTTTATCAGTCCGCGAACCAGGGAGTGATTTTGTAAACAAGAAGCAGGGCTGTCACGTGACACGCAGCAGCAATAGGAATGCAACTTTGCTGTACCTAGTTAACAACAACGACATTTTATTAGCAAATTCCCAATATTTAAGATTGAAAAAATATTTTCGTACAAGTACTTATGTACAGAATGTTTTTGGTTAATCCTAAAGCTACTGAGGTTCAGAATCGGTACCCAGCCACAGACCCACACCCAGCTAGTAATACATCACACACACACACCTAGTGCGGCGCCACAAAACAACTTAATAATGTACAAAATAATCTAATAACTTTCTATAGTAGTGTGCATCCTACTTACTGGTGCTAGTCCGTTTCTCCCAATCAATTTGTATGTCCTAAAAGCTCTGCACCGCTCCCTCAGCCATGAAGAAAACATGGGTGCTTGCAGCTTGTTGTGACCGGCTGTGCGCTCTGGCGTGAGGAAGGGACGGTATTGTCACGTGACTCACGCCAGCTATTTAACTTTATTAAACAGAAATTTTATTAATTATTTTTGTTATTGTTGAGGGGGTACAAACAGAAAATTCTTTAAAAAAATAAAAAAAAAGTAATATATATATATATATATATATATATATATATATATATATATATATATATATATATATATATATATATATATATATAAATCATTAAACCTCAAAAAGGGCACTT
>SSNQ01034556.1:729171-743732 GCA_006942095.1 Nothobranchius kuhntae
GGGGGGGGGGGGGGGGCAACAAGGCAATGAAGCGCTGTGATAGCAGGGAGTCCCTCGCAGTAATACGATGAGAAAATAAACATTCCTCTCTACAATAAAATAAATCTAATGTATTTTTTTCAGCCTTATATTTTATATAAGGCTTGTATATTACCACATACTAGTCATTTAACATATCTTAGTTTTATTTTCCCAATATTTTCAGCTTTGGAAAGGATCCAAAACACAAAAGTGTAAAACTCAAAAGTATTTTAATGCCAAAAATCAGGTGACAGAAATAAAAACAGGTAGCTGGGATGCTGAAACCAGCAGAGTATGACTGAAACTGAACCGTGTACACTGAGGAACGAGAGATGACAGAGGACTAGTTATGAGGAGGAGCTGTGAGTGGGAGCAGAGTACAGCAGGGGAACATGGGAGGAACTATAAATGAAAATATTTTAAAAGAAGAAAGAAACCTAAAAGGGAAAGAAGAATAACTAGAAAAAAAACTGGCAACAAAAGAGTAGAAAATTCGGTGGAAGGAAAAAAATAAGACTTGAACACTAAATGAGAAAACCTTAACTGCTTAAGAAAAATTTTATTTTTATTTGTTTTCTTTTTGTGAGGGAGATTTATCAGCCATTATATCAGCTATCGGCCTTTGTTAAAAGTTTAATATCGGTTACGGCCCCAAGAAAAAGCATATCGGTCAAGCCCTACTAGAGACCTTTGATTACGCACAAGCTGCAGGTAGCCAGTTCAGGTTCACGCGGAGCAGGAGGAATGTGTGTTCGGGCCGCAGCAGGTGAAGTGTTCCTACTTTAAATGAGATGGTTTCATAACGGCTGTGCAGTGACGCAGTGGTTAGAGCTGTTGCCTTGCAGCAAGAAGGTCCTGGGTACGATTCCCGGCCTGGGATCTTTCTGCATGGAGTTTGCATGTTCTCCCTGTGCATGCGTGGGTTCTCTCCGGGTACTCCGGCTTCCTCCCACAGTCCAAAAACATGACTGTTAGGTTGATTGGTCTTTCTAAAATTGTCCCTAGGTGTGAGTGTGTGTGTGTGTGTGATTGTTTGTCCTGTGTGTCTCTGTGTTGCCCTGCGATGGACTGGCTCTCTGTCCAGGGTGTACCCCGCCTGATTGCCCGTTGACCGCTGGAGATAGGCACCAGCACCAGCGCCTGCACGGCACCGTCATTCAGG
Source organism: Nothobranchius kuhntae (assembly GCA_006942095.1). Classification (NCBI taxonomy): domain Eukaryota; kingdom Metazoa; phylum Chordata; class Actinopteri; order Cyprinodontiformes; family Nothobranchiidae; genus Nothobranchius; species Nothobranchius kuhntae. The sequence continues at coordinate 730,355 of SSNQ01034556.1, forward strand.
GTTTCTCTGGCTTGTTAGCAGTATTGATCTTTATTATGTGCCACAGTAGCTCAGGAGGTAGACTAGTAACCGGAAGGTTGCAGGTTTGATCCTGGCTCCAACCAGAGAATTCTACTGTTGTGTCCTTGGGCAAGACACTTAACCTGCCTTGCCTGCTGGTGGTGGTCGGAGGGACCGGTGGCGCCTGTGCTCGGCAGCCTCGCCTCTGTCAGTGCGCCCCAGGGCAGCTGTGGCTACATCGTAGCTCATCCCCACCAGTGTGTGAATGGGTGGATGACTGATTGTGTTGTGAAGCGCCTTGGGGGGCTGTAGAACCCTAAAAAGAAGCTATACAAATACAAATATAGGCCATTAACAAGTTGAGTGACTAACCTAAACATACTGAGGTAAAGTTTATCAGGAACCGTGTTCATGTCTGTTGAGGTTAAAGCTGGTCTCCTCCCCATTTTCTCCCACTTTCTCCTCACATCTAGTTAAAGACTGCAGCAGGATGAACTCGAAGCGTGTCTCACCTCTCTTGTACAAAATAGATGACCTCGTAAGGGAGTGCTAATAACTTTCACCACCAAGATAATTCTGTGGATGTTAATGGAGGCAGCGTTTACCTTGAAGTTGGACACCTCGTTCTTCAGTTTCTCGTTTTCATTTTGTAAATCTCGAAGTCGACGTTCAGCCTGGCTAAGCTGTGCCTCTAATTCAGCCTCCAGCTCCCGGCTCCCCTCTTGGAACTCCAGGAGTTCCTCTTGAGCATCTTGCCAACTGTAGTGCAGAAAATGTGATCATATTCAATTGTTAGCCTTCCTACGCCTAACCTAACAGGCAGTTTTGTTAGAATTACTTCCAACAGGCTTTTGTCCTGCAAGATTAGCAAAACTTAGGAACAATAACAATCCTTTATAAAACCTTTCAACCCGACTCAAAGAGGTTACAGGATTCACCTCAGCATATCTGAGCTTATTCATCTGCTATGGCCACCAGCCTGGCCTCTTCAGATGCAGGAGCCAGGAGCACCCAGCTAGACACACCCCCTCCTCCTCTCCTCCAGGTTGCTGAGGAGCACAGCTGACCTGAATCCCTCTGACGACACACACCTGGGATAAAAAGGCTGTTCCTTCAGCAGTCTGGGAGGCAGCAGTGCAGGGGTTCTGCTGCCCTCCCGGCCTCAGACTTTGGTTTCAACCCTTTCGTTTCGATGAGTTTAACAGAAATGTTAAAGCTCTTAGATGATCCAGAGGGATCTTTTGATATTGTTGTTTTAAAAGTTAACTTGGTTTGATGCAATTTTATTGACTTTGGTTTTAAAACACCTTCTGTTTCTGTACCAGGTGTTTCAGTGTTGGTAATTCGTCCTTTAATGTTAACCTTTTAGTCTTGGTTTTTTTTGGCATCATTTTAATAATGCTTACCATCTGTTGGCACTTGTTTTAAAACCTTTTGTGGCAATTAAACCCATTAAAAATCCACTGTCATGTTTCTTATGTTACCCCCTCCTTCACATTTTAACACCTCCTGTCAGGGACGTAACATCATCTAAATATAGCGTTGTGGGGAGACAGCCGAGCTGCAGGAGGACATGCTTCAGAGGGAAGTTATGGACGTGAATCTTAGGCGTTACGGTCAGGAGAAACGAGAAGAACCAGGATGACTCTGTCCAGAGCTGAACTAATCTATACAAATTTAGAGGCCGACCGATATCGGGACTATATATTCAATTTTTTTCTATAAGATGCATCAGTCGAAATTATTTTTGAATGCTGGTTAAAAAATATATATCAGGCACCTGCGTGGCCAACTGCCACCAGTACTAGACTGAAGAAAGGACCCGAAGTTGAATTCCTTTTAGGCAGAAGACGATTGAAATCTCTCAGCCAATCAGAGAGCAGCGAAAGAGGAGGGGGCTTAACGGTATTCAAACATCTAGAGGTAATTTACAGCCCCTGGTAAATTCAGTCCAACTGAGACCTCTGCTGAATTTTTCCATGCGAAGAAGCTTTCTGCCTGTACGTACCCAATGAAAGAATTCCCCCTAAACCACCAGGTCTTGAACCCATTTTGTCTGGTTTAGCACTTTTCTGAATGTCTAACAGACCTCAGCTGTACAGGAGGGATGTGAAAAGGTCTGCGCAGCACTGCTGCCTTCCACTGTGGCTGTGGTTTCTGCTAAAGAAGTCAAAGCTATCGTCAGTCGTCATGAGTCAGGCAGCAGATTTGTGGTTTCTTTTTTTATAAACCCTGTTGGCCAATTTCACTTTCACAGACTAAACTCAGACGTGGACACTTTGGTTGAAATGCTGCTAGATAAAAGTTGATGACGCATGTTTACATAACCTCATCTACAAAAACAAGCTAAATAATCAACAATATAAAAGGCTTACAACAGAACATCAGGCCCAATGTCACATGTACATTATGTTGTCTGACTGAAACCACATGCTAAACACGACCAGCCCGGTGGTATGAGTGTCCACCCTGACACTGGGTGATCATGGGTCAAATCGGGTCATACCAAAGACAGGGTTTCCCCCAGGCTGCACCATGAGAGCAGGGAGGGTGTAGCGGCACTTTTCCTTGTCCGTGGTGGTGGTTGGAGGGGGGTGCTGCGCACGGATCGTTCCGCTACTGTTTCTCTTCAGTATCAGCAGAGGGGTGGCCTGCGCGTCGTTTTGCTGCCGCGTGTTGTCCGTGTCAGCGGAGAAGGTAGGACTGGGGGTGTGTAAACAGGCTTATAAAGCGCTGGGGCAAACCCTGCAACAATTTTAAGAACATGACCCAACGCCTCCCTGCTTGACACTCAGCATTAGGGTTGGGGTTGGGGGTTAAACCACCAAATGGTTCCTGAGCGTGGCCACTGCTGCAGCTCACTGCTCCTCCAGGAGATGGGTCAAACGAGGAGAACACATTTCAAACACCAGTGTAACAACTAGTGGGACTTTAACTAACTTTAACATGAACATCTTCTGAAGAAACAAATCCAGAGTTGTCTCTTTTGGAACACAATGCCTACCTCTTCTTGTGTTTAAGAGCTTGAGACTTCCAGTATTCCACCTCCTCGTCCTTTGATGAAAATTTAGGAATCATCTCTGTGTCCATGTCAGAGCACCCTGGGGGAAAGAAACGGACAACATTGAAGTTTTTGCTAGCGTGACTAGTAGGTGACTCAGGCGTGGCACAAAATTAGTCCTTTGGCATGTGGAAGCAGGCACAGTGCATTCCCTTCTTATCTCAAAGTTGGGTGACCAATCAGGTTTGAACATTCAGCTCATTCCTTACTGGAGACAAAAAGATCTGAGCACAGACGTAGGAAAAAACCAGAGAATCTAACATCATTCCGTCCCTGGCAACTCAGACCAGGGAATCACTTCCTTTTCGTCGTTGTCGTCGTCTTCCTCCGCTTATCCGGGTCCGGGTCGCGGGGGCAGCATCCCAACTAGGGAGCTCCAGGCCGTCCTCTCCCCGGCCTTGTCCACCAGCTCCTCCGGCTGGTTTTTACCAAAACTAATTCAGGTACTTCTCTGAAGGCAGAATAAAAACCAATGCTTGTACAACCAGAACACTGTCTGTTTAGTGGGGCTAGGGCTGGACAGATCCAAACCGTATCGCAAACCAGGAATGTTTTAGCAAACCATGAAGAAAATCCACTTCTTCATGCAATCGCCACCTCTAAACCCTCGTTTCCCATCATTTCCCTTCAATAATAAAATGCTTGCTGCATAGTTTTATACTGGCGCTCACGAATATGTCTGAGAACAAAACATCTCCGTCCATGTGTGTGCATCTCTTCATCGCGGGGCTGATGGAGTGGGATCAACTCCGTCCGTACTTGCATGACTATTGGAGCGCAATGAGGGAAAATAGTGTTGCGCGTCTCCATATCGATGTAGAACTCTCTCTCTCTCTCGCTCTCTCTCTCTCTCGCTCTCTCGCTCTCGCTCTCTCGCTCTCTAAATGTGATTTTTTTTGTTGTTATGTATATCTTAATGTTTATATGTTTTATTTGTTTTTATTTTGAATTAAATAAATGAATAAAAAAAACACTGCTCTAACACCAAACTCTGACACATTTTACATGCTCGAGCTGACAGAAGTATGAATCAGCTTTTAGTGTTATTAGGGGGAACCTCGTTCCACTGCTGGAATCTTCCTCACTCATTTGCCTCGTTGTCAAACTTGCTGCAGAAACAGACATCCACAGCCATTATTGTAGTCTTTTGTAGAGTTACGTAGGGAACAACATAACAAGGAAAATAAGCTAAATGTACAGCTCTGTCAGCTGAACAATTGAACTCCGCTTATCTAGTAGCAGGTGATGGTCAACAGTGTCAAAGGCTGCAGTCAGGTCCAGCAGAACCAGAACAGTCATCTGCATCACTGTGAGTCAGAAGGCCTAAGAAGAGCTGCTTCAGTAGAACGAGCTCTACGGAAACCTCACTGGAAACTATCGTAGAAGTTATGTTCATCAAGAGCAGCAGGGAGTTCTTTAGCCACAAGCTTGTCCAAGATGTTTGAGACGAACGGTAGTTTAATTAATCAAAAGATCATTTTACTACAAAAAACTGGAGCTTTAAGAGGCAGTAACAAGTAGGGATGGGTACTGAATTTGGTACTTTTTAAGGCACCGAACGAATTCCATAGTATTGACTGAGTACCGATTCATGTCATATGAAACAGTGCCTTGTTTCAGTACCCGTCCTTCATAACAAGAACTTGCGAGAGTAATGTCATCAGTCACTGTGGGCGAGCTGTAAACAGAGCAAGCAGCATGGCAAAGAGGAGGCGCTCTAAAGTTTGGGTCCATTTCACTAAATGGGATGAGTAACTGGTAGGGGTGTAACGGTACGCTAAAATCATATTCGGTTAGGTTCAGTCTTTTGAAGAGCTCAGTTCGATAAATTTTCGATACATTATTATATTTATTCATTTAATATCTGAAGCAGCTCCTATAGTGAGGAGAACCAGGTGTCATCACAGGCTGCTGATCTAGCATGATGTCTATTTATTTCACAGGTTTTGTTTGCAGGTATGAGAGTAACGCTCATACAGACAAGTGTTGTGTTTGACTGTTGATTCTCCGTGTTTTTATTTCTGCAGCGAGCCGTAAAAAGTCACTCACACGCAGAGTTTCTTCTCCAAAACTTGTATTAAATAACGAGCTTCCTCAGCGCTGTATCTTTCATTGTAGGATGAAAACTACATCAGTTGTCACAGGGGAAAGTTCAGCAGACGTGCTTGATTACATTGTTGCCGCTGTGAGAGAAGGGAAGGAGGGGAGATGCTGCGTTCAGCATCTCTACAGGCTCCACAGTAGCAGCGACATCCAGCTGGTTTGATCCGCTCTGAAAGGCGTTGATCAGAATTACAAGATGGCGCCAGTGTTATCGGCTTGCCATCTGCCAGTTCCTTTACTCTGTGTTTTTACTTACTTTAGTCTGTGTTTTGCATCATGCTCACTCTAGATTTATATACGATCGCCAGACCTTACTTAGGATAGGTTTTTCTGCTGGATTTTTACCATCTACAGCAGGGGAGCATAGGAACAACACTTTTCCTCCTTACCGGGATGGCTCGGCGGAGTGTTGGCGAGCCGCGTCATCACCGCTCCCTTCAGGGAGGAAACGCAGGAAGAGGGGCTGTCACGGAGGACGACTTGTCAAGTTGAAGGCCTGGAATTCTGCCTTGTTTGGTGGCTTCCGTGTGGTCAGGTGGTCATCCGCTCAGTGTGTGGTGCCATGGAGGATACGGGATCCAGTGGGCTCATTTCTCGTTCCTGTTGCTGGCTGCTCCTGGAGGTTCGGTGATTGTCCCCCACCTTTTCATCGTTTTTCCCAGAGAGGAATCGACTTGCAGTATCTTCGACCAGTATCCAGAGCTCAATCTTCTGCTGGAGTCTCTGGGTTGTCATCTCTAAGGTGGGGCCTGGCCAATGCTAGGTCAGTGGCTATTAAGTTGTTCATTTTGAATGATTTTTTTTTTAACCACTCATGGCCTGGAGCATGGGCAGCTCCAGGAAATTTTACCAGCAGTTGCTGTACAGTTGCTCGGTCAGTGTTTGGGGTTGCTGTCCCCTGTCGGCGCTTATTGAAGGGGGATGGGGGGGGGGTACAACATGAAATTCCAGGGCAACAAAATGAAGTACAGAAAAAGGTGAACATTTTTATCCAGCCTTTCATTATCACTGTTACATGACAATGCACACAAACCACATTGGGACCCATTTTTCCCTGTGTTCTATCAGAACACCTAGCTTGTAGCTAACATTAATATCAGATTCTGCCAACGAAACGGAAAACAATTCATATGTAAATGTTTTGCATATTTATTGCAAAATCTAATTTTTCTGCTGCTTCAGTGGTGCAACAGCATTATATTAATAAGAAATGACCATACCTTGTGTTTTACTACAGCGTTGTTAAAGCTTCAGATCACTAAGAATGTGTTGTTTCAGCTGTGAGATTAGTCGATGGGATCAATGAAAAAGAACGTTTGTCACTGACTCCATGGAAACGTTAAGAGAATTTACAAAAAGTGGCTTCCAATCGGTTTTGTGACTGGCATGTTTTTGTGAGTTTAGAAAAGAAGCAGATGAGACAACGTGTCCGACAATTATGTTTTTCATCTGACAATATTAGTACATGTCCGTAATGCCTGAGGTGTTTTTACAAACAATACTTAATACTCCTGGACAGGGTATGAATTGCAGAGGCTTGTGGGGGAGCCCAGTTATAGGGGGGATGAAACGGCCTTGAAACGGCCCTGGGTGTGTGACAGAGTTGTGAAGGTGATCTGAATTGTATCAGATGTATAAATATGACATGTGTATAACTTATTGTTTAATACTGGTAAAAAGGTTTAGTGGAGATAAATCTACCTACTTTTGACTTTGTTTTCTTGTTTTTATTTAACAATTTTCCTGCCCTGTCTGTCTCTCATCTTCCTGCATCTCCTCTAAACTCTCCAGAAAAACTGCTGCTTGGATTCTTACTTTTTTACCTTATAAGTTACTTTTGAGCAGATCAAAGGGATCTCCTGACCGCAAAGCGGAGCGCACGTTTCGATGCTGCGTCAGTGAGGTGAAATCAGCGCAGCACATGATGAGCGAGTGCGTCAGGCACGATTAAAAGACAGTACCAGAGGATATAAACGGACATGAACGATCGTGTGCTAATTATAGTTTTTTGGTTGCGCCACTTTGAGAATGTGCCGTGCGCAGAACGCAGCTGCCTGGAGCGCTCCCCCATAATTTGATCCCTGCTTCTGGATGAAAAACCGGACATTATCATGAATACAAGAACCAACCCCCCCACACCCCACCCCACCCATCCGGACAGAGAGTAAAAAGTTGACATGTACGGCCTCCTGGTTTGATGCCAGCTCCGGCTTTCTCCTCGCAGTTTATGGAAGATTTCAACACGAAACGGGAGACTGTCTTAAATGCGAGACAGAGCTGGTCATGCTACTCTCCAGGCCAGCGCATGTTGGCACGGTGCGCACGCGAGGTGTGGGGTGGTGGTGGTGGGGGTGCGTTCAAGATTTGGGGTTGCTGAGCAGTTGCTTGGCCCAATCTTGGGGTTGTTTAGCAACCCCTAGCTACCGCCTGGTGCCGCCCCTGGCCTGGAGGTCCTGTGCATAACTGAATCATGGATTTTACCGGTTGAGTCCTCTGTTTTTAATGAACTGGTACCAACTGACTGTGTTTTTATCAATGTGCCGAGAGCTGCCAGGCGTGGTGGTGGATTAGCAGCTATCTGCAAAGCTAACGTCAAGATCAAACACCTCCCGGCTTGGTCGCCTAATACCAGCTTTGAACTGTGTTTGTTTTGAACTTGGTCACTCCTCTGTGCAGTTGTTTATCGACCTCCAAAGTACAAGGATTTTTTGCCTGAGTTTTCTCAGTTTCTAGCTGACTGTGCATCTTCTTGTGAACAGATTATGTTGCTTGGAGACTTTAATATTCATGTTGTTAACTCTGCAGCTCCTATTAGGCTTTCTCGTCCTGTGAACAGTGCTACTTCAGGACAGTTTTCCTTGTTATTTAGTAGGGCCGAGCCTTATATGGGTGACTGGTCACTTTTGGATGATCTGCTATTTTAATCAGACCTGTAAGGACATTATGGACCCTATTGCGCCTCTTCACCCAAAAAAAGCAAATCATGCTGCTAATGCGTGGTCGACTGAATGCACCAGGGCTGCAAGAAGGGAATGCAGGAGGCGTGAAAGAAAGTGGAAAAATGATAAGCTGTAAGTATCTTTAATGGCCCTTGGAGAAGGTTGGAAATCTTATCAGGATCTTGTCAAATCCGCAAAGACTGCCTATTATTCCAACCTTGTGCATGCTAATGCCAACAAACCACGGGTTTTGTATGCAGCTATAAACTCTGTGCTGAATGTGGAAGATTACTCACCTGTACAGGCCTCCGACTCTGTGTGTGTCAGTTTTCTTCAATTTTTTATCGACAAGGTGGCGATGCTGCGAGACGCCCTGCCTAAATCTAGTGTGTTAAGCTCCTCTACATCTTTTGAGGAACGGCTGGTCTCTTTTTATCCAGTATCACTTGCGGAGCTCACCAGTCTGTTTAAAGAGGCTAAACCTAGTGGGTCACCAGAAGATATTTTACCCCCGCGTTTGCTTTAGGAAGTTTTTCAAACAGTTGCACCACTGATTTTGCATATAATCAATAACAGTTTGGCTTTTGGTTTTGTACCGACAGATTAAAAAAAAAAAAAAAAGTAATTCACCCACTTTTAAAAAAACCTGGGTTGGATGCTTTCTTACAAGTGAATTATAGGCCAATCTCCAAGCTCCCTTTTTTGGGTAAGATGACTCGTTTTGGCAGTCGACCTGCGGGGCCGGTAGATTCTTGGCGGGGCCGGTAGATTTTCAGAGCTACCGGCCCGGCTGGCCGGTTGGTTTTAAAGTTAATGTCTACCCCAGTTTAAGACATTTGGCTGAAGTAAAGCCGTTTTTATCTAGACATGACCTTGAGACTGTTGTTCATGCTTTTATTACCTCACGACTCGACTATTGTAATTCCGTTTTATTTGGTGTAAGTAAGGGTACTGTAAACCGGCTGCAGCTTGTCCAGAATGCTGCAGCAAGATTCTTGGACAACAAAAGGAAGCACGAACATGTGACACCAATTTTGGCTGCTCTCCACTGGTTGCCTGTTGATTTTAGAATTCGTTTTAAACTTCTTTTAATTGTGTTTAAGGCGCTGAATGGTGTGGCTCCAACCTATTTGACGGAGTTGCTGCAGCCATATGTTCCGGCCCGGTCACTCCGCTCTGAGAACCAGCTGCTACTTGTGGCTCCTAAGGCCAGGTTAAAGTTAAGAGGGGACAGGGCGTTCTCTGTTGCGGGTCCGAAACTGTGGAACGCACTGCCCCTAACTATTAGGGGCTCTCCATCAGTAGCAGTTTTTAAAATGAGGCTGAAAACCTACTTTTATGATCTCGCTTTTAATTCTGTGGGTTAGCAATTGTTTATGTTTTATATTTAGTAATTCTTATTTGTGGTTTTAATTATGTCTGTGGCGCTATATGTTTTATTGTTTTATTCTTTTGTTGTACAGCACCTTGGTGACATGCTCATGCCTGTAAGGTGCTTTATAAATAAAGGCTGAGTTGAGTTGGGAATTTGCAGATCACATTTTTTAAACAGATCAGGCGCGTGCAGCCATCATGCGTCACTTGATACAGCGTTCATGCGGAAACCTGACTAGGAACTTCTATCCGCTGCACTTAAAACATGAAAAGAAAAATTCATTATTTAACAGAAAAAATAAACCGAAACGGTACACAAGTGGAACAAACCAAACAGGCCAAACCGACATGGTTCAACGCCACCCCATGAACCGTTACACCCCTAGTAACTGGTTGATGACGAAACCAGCAAGAACTATCAAAGTGAGGCTCCAGTAGGAAAATAAACGGTTTAAGATAACTGTTATACCTCACATCAAGCTAACGTTATCTGACAACTTTAACCTGATGCGTCTGCTTCCGTTCAGCTAATGGGCGTTCCCTTTCTCCTCGGAAATTCCAATTTCTGAGTAAGAAAAATCAAAGGTTTGAAAAAGAACAGCAAATGGAATGAAGATACACAGTAAATTTAGTTTACAGCAAAGATGTTTTTTCGGTTTAATTTGTAGACTCTAATACATCACACAGTTTGTCCAGATGAGAAAGGAGAGGATTAGGAGTACATGGAGCCGGGTTTTAGTTTTTGCATCAGAAATGGTTGTGGCTACAGGTTTTCATATTGAAGAACTTTGTACAACACTACGATTATTAAATACAAACAGTTGTATGTTATTTATTATGATATTTATCAAATATAGTTATATATTGGGAAAAAATGATTAAAAAGTAAATTAAAATAGTTATTAAACACTCAAGTATAAAAAACTGGTACCGTTAAGTATCGGTATCGATTTATAGGTACCGGGAATTGGTACTGTATCGATTCAAATGACAAAAAGGTACCCATCCCTAGTAACAAGATTTGAGAAAAAGAGGACATGTTGCTTTTCTTCTTCTGAAGAAAATAGCCTAAATTCAGCAGAACATGGAGGAAAGATGGCCTGCCCTTCCGTTTGAAATTCCTCTGAGATGACGCCTCATCAACCGTTTGAGGGCTACACGACCCTCACATGTTAGCTTCCTGAAGACCAGACAGCAGGAAGCTAGCTGGGGGCTTTCCAAGCTGCTCGCTGGCTGCATCAAATGACAGAAAGGAAGGAGCCTTCACAGCTCTCTAGGACAGCACTACAAATATACAGATAAAACACATGGTTGTGAGCCGAAAGACTGGGGTGAGATCCAGGAGTGATGTAGTAAATTCAACAACCTAAACATGACCTCTCCCACCTAAAAATATAGAAATTAATTCCTGGCTTTGGGGTAACATGTTTACAGGCCAGACAGAGGCAGTGGCATCCTACCGAACAGCATTCTGAGTCTGAGACGCTTAGCCTCTCACGCAAACAGGTCCGGGTCAGACACTTAACACCTCCTCCTGTAATATTTCATTAAGAAGGAGATCACAGAAGTCATTTCTCTATTCAACCATTATGACTCTTCCAAGTTTGTTTTAGGAATAACAATCAGCCATGCGGGATCATAGGATGTGGTGGGTCCCCTCAGACCTGGAGGCATATCCTGGTTCCTTGGGTTATTTGGAAAAACGCGATGCTTCCTGTGACAAAGATAGATATCCAATATCAACGTCACCAGGAGCGCTACTGTAAATCTGACTCCTCAAATGTACGTTGCTTAGGATAAACACGTATTTAACGGTTGTTTAACAAGCTAGTTGAAGCTAATGTCTGACAGAAGCTTCGGGTCAGACCCTGAGCTGTAGTAGCTATAGTGGTTAAATAAGCCAGAATGTTCCACGTACGTGCTCATACCGGTAGTGAATAGTGCATTATGTTAAAATTAAAACCAAAAACTCTCGATGTTTCTACCGTTCTGTTGTTTTTCTCTGTACTACTGAGGCTGAGCGGAGCAGCCACCAAACAGGGCAAATTAACCAGAAAACAGTGACATATTTTAACAACCAAATTCTTACCTGCTCATATCAAATCGGTGTCTCGTCCTCCGTCTCAACAATTTACCTCCCAGCCAGCGTCACGCGCAACAGAGAGCAACTACACTCCCCGGGCCGCGACCCTAAATGAGGTAACGGGATGTGTTAGGAAATTGCCAACGCGTCTCCCGGAACCAACGTAACTCCTTTCCCAGACGTACGCGCTGACGTCATTCACGTAACGCAGAAACTGGGAACTGAAAGAAACCACACCTTTTTACATTCCTCTGCATCCATGTGGTCCAATCCGTTTGTGTGTGTGTGGGTGTTCTTTAGTTTGGTTTCTGACCAAGCGACAGTGGCGCTAGTATTTGCTTGAGTCATTTATAACTATATTTTTACGGTTTTTATTCATTTATGTGAAATTATATGGTAATAATAATAATGTAAAATAATGTTAATAGTAATAATAATAATAATAATACATTTTATTTAAAAGCGCCTTTCAGAACACCCAAGGTCACTTAACAGAAAACACTTAATAAAATACAATAAAACAACAATAAAACCCAAACAAGAAAAAAAACAAAGAGAGAAACAGTTCGATCAAATCAGAGGTTGTAGGCAGATTTAAACGTATGTGTTTTGAGTTTTGTTTTGAAAAGGGTAAAACTGTCGATGTTCCTGATGTCTGGGGGAAGTGAGTTCCAGAGACGAGGAGCAGAGCGGCTGAAAGCTCTGCTCCGAGACAGGCAGAAGGAACCGCAAGATGGATGGAAGAAGAAGATCTGAGAGAACGGGATGGGGTGTGAATACTTATAAGGTCTGAGATATATGGAGGAGAGAGGTTGTGAATTGCTAAACATGTATGCTGATAATAACTTTTCTTTGAAACAGCTTCATGCTTATGAGAATTTATTTAGTTATCTGGTATTTTCAGTTGTGTTATATATAAGGTATAGCGACAGAAATATGCTATTGATCAGCCAGTTAAAGGGTTAAAGAAAGCAAAAGGGACACTTTCCTGATGTGTTTAAAAAATTTTGTTTTTATTTTTAATAATTATTTATTTATTCATTTTTTATGGTTTTGTTTTTTAAAATGTTATTAAACCAGGAAATTTACTGACTTCAAATAAACCCTTTTCAAGATTGCTCCTGCCAATAGTATCATGGTCTGCGTCTGCGTCTCCCCTCATGTGTCTCCTTGTGTTCTCCATCCCTCTCTAGGTTCTCTTTTGTGTCTCCTAGCGCCCTCATGTATCCTTGTTCTGCGTCTTCCTCATGTGTCCTGGTGTTCTCCATTTTTCCCCAGATCTTCAGCCCTCTAGGTTTCCCTCCTCAAGATATCCCCCTCCCAATTCCTGTGCTCCCATGGCCCCTTCTTTAGTCATGCCCCTGTAGCTTTTCTTTTTGTAATGTTTTCCTTTAGTTTCAGCTCCCCCTTACCCCCAAATTCCACTACCTCCGCTCCGCTCCGCCCCCGCCTTCCGCAGCCGCTCGCTTCCGAACTCAATTTTTACTGGTACCCGCTCTACAACGGCTCCGCTCCGGTGCGGAGACCTGAGGTGGGCAAACAAGCATGCGCGGGATTTTCGAGATCTTGCGATACAGTCCGAGCAATAAACGCGGAAGTTAGATCCAAACACCCGTTGTGTGGGAGAAGCATCGGCATGAGCTGTTTAATCTGCCCATCATTGTGTTGAGAGATCAGCAGTGTTTGGATCAACAAAGTGTGACTACTTTGATAGTGGAAACTGTATTTATGGCTTATTTTTGTGCATTTAAACTTCAGCCGCCATTGATAGTTGTTAAAAGTTGTTAAACCTGTGCATATGAAACAAAAAACGCCTTT
>SSNQ01034556.1:743742-764511 GCA_006942095.1 Nothobranchius kuhntae
TCTTCCTCATGTGTCCTGGTGTTCTCCATTTTTCCCCAGATCTTCAGCCCTCTATTTCCCTCCTCAAGATATCCCCCTCCCAGTTCCTGTGCTCCCGTGGCCCCTTCTTTAGTCATGCCCCTGTAGCTTTTCTTTCTGTAGTGTTTTTCCTTTAGTTTCAGCTCCCCCTTAGAATATTATGTTTTTTGCCCTTCTGGTCTTTAGGTTTTTCTCTTAGGTATTTTTCCTTTACAGCTGTTCATATTATTAGTCTCTCCAGTGTGTTTTTCCCATGGTGTTTGAGGTTTTTCTCCCCCCTGAGATTATTAAGTTATGTTTCCTGCTCTTCTTGTCTTTAGGTTTTATTCTTAGGTCATGTTAGTTTTCCTCCCTGATTAGTAACTCAGTTCACCTAGTCGCTCTCCCCACACACCTGCAGGCCATCTCCCTCTCATCCTCCCCAGTGTATAAAGCCCTGTCTGTGTCTAAGTATTTTGTCGGTCCATTGTTTGGTGTCAGCGTTGTTTTGTTCCTTGTCTCAAGGTTTTGTGCTCTAAGTGAGCTTTCGTCTCCAGGATTTCAGGACATTGGTTTTTTGCGTCCTGCCCTTTTGGAATTTTTTTTTGTTCTACTTCCTAATAAAGGAATGTTTTCATTTACATCCACTCCTGCCTCATGTCGTTCTGGGAGTCTGCATTTTGGGTCCAAACCTCCTCCTGACTCGCAATGTGACAAATAGCCCTAAATTATTTTATAGTAATTATTTTAAACACAAATACAAACATAAGCAACAGAAAACTAAACTATTTTTAGGTCAACTGTTGAAGCACATTCTGGATTCACACAATGTGTGAAATGATGAATGATACACTGTAGTGTAAAGCGCTCTGGGGTCCTCTGACTCGGAAAGGTGCTATACAAGTGCGGGTCAATTTTTTGTCCGTATTTCTTATTGAAGCATGCCCTGAACTAAACTAGACAACAGTTTAACTAAACGAAGTGGATACAAATGTTGGATTCACACCATCACAATTTAAGCATTATTATTAGTAGTAGTAGTAGTATTCACTGCAAATGTGGTTGGTTGCAGAGGGCTTTGCACACATAAGCCACAACTCTAGGGTGACATACCCACTTGAGCAGAACTTTATAAGTAGGCCTACTTGTTTAAAAAAGTTAAAATAAAATTCAGAATTATATTTTCCATGCTGAAAGATGAAAAATGTCCCTGATGTTCTCATAAAGACGAAGGCCGTTCAGGACAACGTGGCGAACAAACGTTTTTGAATATGTTTCTTGACCTCAAGGAGGCGTCCTATAACAAGTATATTAACACTTCATTTTGCACCATTTAAACGAAACTTATTTCTATATCAGCATTTTATTTGACAGCCTGACATGTTTATTTAACACATCACAAATCAGACTCATGAACGTTTTGTAAACATTCTTTTCTGACTGAAAATAAAATATATAAATCGTTAAAATAAAAGTACAAATCATCTTCCATATATTGCAAAGGGCACACATTTATGTGGAATCAAGCATGCCTTGTATTTGTTTTGTCGCTCTGGAGCTCTGGGTGGAAGATGATGAAGGAGACCTGAAATGGATCCAGTCAGCAGCGCTGCTGCCGCAGGTGGCTGGCCCTGTTTTACTGGACTCTCCAGCCTCCACCCTGAGACACCGGCGGAGAGACAGAGTCAATGAGGAAAAGAGAGCTGACAGAACACCGGTTCGGAGTTTTTCTGCAGTGTAGCGTCAAATAAAATCTTCCCTTTATGGCACTCAACAATGATGACAAGCAAGAGGACGCGGAGGAGTGCCCCGTGTGCTATGAGAGTCTGTCTGGCAGCGAGCGGACGCTGAGCTGCGGACATGTGTTCTGTCACGACTGCCTAGTGAAAACGCTGGTCAGCATTCACAGCAACGGGAACGTCAGGGACACGATTGTTTGCCCCATCTGCCGACATCTGACTTTCATCAAGAGACAGAAGGAAGCGTCGATCGCAGCAAACAAGAATCCAGATGAAGGACAGACCCTGGAGGTGCCTCTTCCTCTGAGACCAGGGCAGCCCCAGAGCGCACAGCGCTCCAGGAGCAGCTTCCAGAGAGGAGTTACCTGGATGGCCCACGGCTTTAGGAGCGTGTTTCAGCGGATCCGTGCTGTTAGGTTGATCAGCCCCAGCCAGAACGCATGTCAGATCTTCATCATCAGCGCGCAGGGGCGACCTATGGCTGAGGAAGACGCGCTGGATGTTGTGGTGACGGTGGTTCATCCTCAGCGCAGGAGGAGACGCAGGATTTGCACAACAGCGCGCTGCTTGCTCGTCTTGCTTTTGGCTTTTACTTTACTGGCACTAGTGGCTGCGACTTTGCCCTGGATTTTATTGGCATGACCTGAGGACGTCCGGACTGGAGTGCCAAGTGGAAATATTCAGAAGACCTTTAAAGAAATTGTATTTATTCTCATCCTTGTTGAGATGGTTGTGAGTTTGACAGGATAAGAAAACGTGCTTTGTTAATATTAAAATGCGATGCGATGTTTGAGTCAGGTACAGTTGTAATTGTTTCAGACTAATCTGTGGCCCACATGTCACCTCGGTATAGACCACTGAAAATATCAGTTCTTCTTGGGATTATGCTGTTCTGGTTTGTTGACCGAGGCTGCAAAACACAACCTTGTGGCAAAACTGGACTCAACACACACACATGTTTCAATATAGTTTTGGAAATTAAATTGACAAATTTGCATTCATGACGTTTGATTAAGAAGAAACAATTAGTTTAAAATATAAATGAGATTAAAGGAGGAAACATTAAAGGAGAACTCAGCACTTCATCTAGTGAACTTAAAACAATGTACAGAGAGAGGCTCTCAAATGTATCATAATTGATGCTCCCGTGGCAGTCTAAGGAGATGAACTGCTATCTGGTTGCTGTAAGGAGACACTGCAAGGCTGATTAGATTACCTCAAGGTCACCTCAGTTGTTTAAATGTGCAGCTCTGACTGAACTTTAATGAAAAGGGAGACAGCGTTGGAAAAGGTGGGTCAACAATGACAGAAATGAAAAGAGGTCAGTTATGACAAAACTATTAAGGTGTGTAACAGATTTGCTGTGTGTGTCACCATATTCCTCTCACACACAAAAAAACACACCTTGGATCTTGTGGTGATTCTTCAGGCATGCTGCTGGACCAGTTCCACAAGTCACACACTTGTGCCTTTGAACAAAAACTGATTTCTGCACCTGCCAGGATGGCAGTGATTGATTTCCTCTCAGCTTGTTAGACTGACCAGTTTTTGAATTCTCGAGTTGGATGTTCAAGAACTTTCTCCAGTTTTGATGAAGAACGTTTATGATAAGAATGAAGCAGATGTTCCAGACTCACCTGCATTTTTATGTACAACCGAAGGAAAAACCATTTAGATTTTCTTTTTGCCAAATTTATAAAACAAAGTTTAAGAGTGTAAAAAAATGACATTCAGTTGAGAATTTACAGAATCATTGATTTCGGATAAATGACAACAGGAAGTAAAAATCACTCTGTGCAAAACTATTGAGTCAGTCCCAATTTCTGAATATGTTGCTTCAAAAAAGTAAAAAAAACTCTTCCTATCTCTTAATGGGGTCTGTATATTTGTTCTAAGATTTATTTTTAATCTATAGTAGTTAATTGTCTGAGGCTTTTAAAATATTTACTTATTCAGGTTCATTCTAATCTGACAAGCAGTTCTGTCAGACATAAAGAAAAGACCTACAGTATATCTGTAAAAAAGACCGTGTACTGACGTCTGTGGCTGTCTTCAGACTCTGTACACCTTCGTCATGGTCCAAAATGGCCATAAGATCAAGAAAATAAGTCTAATTTCATTTTGAAAGTCAGTCATATTTTATTAGAAAATTGTGTGAGAATCGGTTGTTCTTTTTGGGTGCAGAAAGAATGCATTCATTCAGTGGACACCAGTTTTTGTCTTTCACCAGCTGCCACTAAAGTCAATTTCCATTCAGGCACTGCTGTTTAAATATAATAAACCTGCATAGCTCAGGGAGAAAAGGCATCTTGTGATGTTTTGACAAAATGAAGATGCATCGTGCTTTGGGTTGGGATCCTCCCCATTTCATCATCCTCTAAATACGTTGGGCCTTGTTGGAGATTTAAAAACAAGCAATTCAAAAAGAGCTCTATTCAACACTTTTTGTCACGATGTGGTGAGGGTGGAGGTAGACCCATGTGCGGCGGAGCAGGACCAGGAGGCAGAAATGCAGCTCAAGTAACGTAAAACGGATTTAACGAATGGTGGCAGGTGGGATGATACAAGAGGAGCACCGTAACGGGGTTGAAACCAACAATGACCCGACAAAGGACAAGAGCAAACAGGGAGTATATATACACAAGGAGCAATCAGGAACACATGAGCAGGATAACAAGGGGCTGGTGAGTCCAATAAACATCTAATCAGGGGCAGATGAGACTACTACTGTAACTGTTTGAGGTCTGTTGTTCCTCAGAAGGTCAAGTGCGTAACAGCACCCTCTGCTGGCTGGAGAGACAAGGACAAAAGTTTACAGCGCCTGGTATTCCAAGGCCGTCTCCCATCAAAGTACTAACCAGGCCCGACCCTGCTTAGCTCAGTCAGAGGGGTAGGAGCAGATCCTGACACTTTTGGGGTTTAGTACAAAGAGAAATGAGGGTTATCTGTGGAAACATTAATAAATGATGCACTTATCTGTTTTTAATTCATCTTGGATAAAAGACAGCCGTAGCTCAGGAGATTGAACGGGTTGTCCCTTAATCAGAAGGTTGCAGGTTCACTCCCAGCTCCCACGTGAAAATGCTGCCGTTGTGTCCTTGGGCAAGACACTTAACCCACCTTGCCTGCTGGTGGTAGTCAAGACGGACCGGTGGCACCAGAACCCAGCAAGCCTCACCTGTCAGCGCACCCCAGGGCAGCTGTAGCTACATTGTAGCTCATCCCCACCAGTGTGTGAATGTGTGCGTGAATGGGTGAATGACTGATTGGGTTGTGAAGTGTCTTGGGGGGCTGTGGAACCCTTTAAAGGTGCTAGACAGACCATTTACCATTTACCAAAAGACAAGAAACAAAACTAGGCAAGTGAGATTCTTAAAAAGGTAAAGTTTAATTTATATATTTATTTCTGACATTCTGGTAAGGGTTGCAGGTAGGCTTCACAGTACACACTGTGTTTCCACTTCTTATGCTAAGCAGAGGACGAAGGGTTGGGCATGAAGGGCTTGACACGCGTCAGATTTAGTTTTACACATTGGCTGCGAAAGCAGAAGGAGGCTGTACATCCTCAGGGAACCTCCACTCCTCCTCTAAATTGCTCTAAATCCATCAAAACACCATTGAATGCAACGCACATGATCTAGAATCCACCTGTGCATCTCTTTATTACTCCTCTTACAATTAATAAAAAGATAGTCTTTTAATAATCCATGTTTTTCATCAGTCACTAAGTGCATGCATGACACTTTTAGGTTTTTATCCAATTTAAACCCCATCTGGACACCAAATGTAAATAAAATGGGCTTTATTTTGGAGCATAAGGTGGTTTGGGCATCTGGTCAGGATGCCCCCTGGACGCCTCCCTGGGGAGGTGTTTCGGGCATGTCCTGCCGGTAGGAGTCCCCCGGGTCGACCCAGGACACGCTGGAGAGGTGACATCTCCAATCTGGTCCGGAACGCCTTGGGGTCCTGCTGGAGGAGCTGGTGGAGAAGGCCGGGGAGAGGACGTCTGGAGCTCCCTAGTTGGGATGCTGCCCCCGCGACCCGGACCCGGATAAGCGGAGGAAGACGATGACGACGTTTTTAAAAGCTTGGTTAAAATCTATATAACATCTGGTGCAAAAGGTTACTCCTGTATACTTCTGGAAAAATCTGTGGTCAAATATGTGACAAAAATCACACCTCACATTTTTAGGGAGGGATCTGATGGAGGTTTATTTTGAGCAGCATAAGAATCAAACCTACAATAAATAAGAATGCATGCTTTTAGGTGGCTGCAAGCTCCAGTTACGATGCACAAAATGAATTAGAGTGCTGCTGCCATGACAACAGTCCCCAAAACAGACCTCAATCCAACGCCAATTACCACTAACGCTTTCCTCATTGCCTATGTCAGTCATGATTACTGACAACACTAACATCTGTGTGTAAATGTATTGATGCAGCACACACACACACACACACACACACACACACACACACACACACACACACACACACACACACACACACACACACACACACACACACACACACACACACACACACACACACACACACACACACACACACACACACACACACACACACACACACACACACATCTCTTTGCATACATTAATTATGCCTATAGTTCCTGGATCACAACCAGAGTGAGGGCACTTGCAATTATAATTACCACAACTATCAGTATAATCAACACCACCAAAGTCTTAAAAACCAGACCTACACTGTACTACAGATCACTGCTAGAGAGATCAATTCCTTTTGAGTCACGCACAAAACAAAAATACTTAAAAAAGCTTAGCAGTGGAATCAATGACTTTTCTACTGTGGGATTATAAAAGGAGACTGACTGCCTGTTGGGTGAGGGAACACTGTAATAGCACTTACTTTTTTATATAAAATTTCATAATTGATGAAGTCGTGAAACAGCAGCATTTGTATCTGAAGTATATCTGAGCAATTGTTCCTAGAGTTAAAACATCAAAAAGCACAATTGTGTTTAAATTGGGAGCAAATCAGGGATGTAGATTTAGAACTGTCCAAAAGGGGGCGGGCTTACTGGATTCTTTACAGCGTTGAACTCACTGGACATTAGTGTGCAAGTCGTTTGAGCTGTAACAAGGCTGAAGTCAAATCTCAGCTGATTCTGAGCAGAATCATTTAAATTCTGCTGCAGCTTCATTGTGCCAAAGAGAAAAATCACAACTCTACAGAACGCCTGTTTGTTCGTTGTGTGCAGGGACAAAAATAACATCAAACCTTTTTTAATCATTGCAATTTCTACACAATAAATATCAGCACATATATTATCATCGTAGTATGTTCAAGATACGCATTGTACATATACTTTTCCTCTCATTTTTACACACATCGGTTTTATGTACACTCTTTGTATTTACACTTGGGGTCAAAGGTCAATTAAACCTGAAGCACTTGAAACAAAGTCATAAGAAATGATCATATGAACTTAAAGGCAATGTATTCTTCCATCCGTTGTCTGCAACACTAAATGTACTCAGAGGTTTAAAATGAAAAACATCACAGAACAGCCACGCTGAGGCCCTTGATCTGAAGCAGGTCGATCATGCAAAAACACCACAAGTCTCTCCTCCAAACTCAGTAACAAGACACAAGTACAAAAGCTTCAATTGCAGTAACATTCTTATTATGTGCTGGTACAGTATAAACTGAGTTTAGATGATTTTTTCCAAAACTAAACTAAAAACCTGTCAAAAACGAGAAGCAGTTTGGGGAGTGAGGCTATAAAAATAAAAGTCAATTCAGTGTTACATCCTGCATGCAAACACTCGTTTTTAAAGGGCGAGCATGATTCTTCAGTGTGCAAAGTTGAATACCCTGTGAGCAATAAAAGCCGACTCTATGCTCTCACTTTGTCTCTGCTTCGACCTGAGGATAGGATTATCTCCAAACCGTGTCAGGCTCTGAGGTTCCCAAAGCAAAACCTGTACAACTTGTGAATATCATATTGCAATTTGATTGCACGTTATAAGGCAAAAAACAAAAGAAAAATACATAAATTAGAGCATTAGTGCATTAGAAAACAAAATCCTGACAAAGCAACGCAGAAATAAAACAATAAAAGAAAATCTTTTGATGTAATACTTATCTATGTTCCAGTCTTTCCTCACAAAGGCAGCTGCTCATCCACTACGGCATTTTGGTGTTTTTATTTTATTTGTGGTCACAATAATGTAATGTAGCAAGCAGCCGCACAAGAAAAGTTTCTTTGCAGCTTCTAGCAGATGTGAAGGAGAGTTTAAATTCCAGTTTCAGGTGGTTACTGGTGAGGCCAGTTGGTGTTTCCATGGCAACAGGTAAGAGCATGTACCACAAGGGTTGCTGGTTAATGATGCCTCGGGGTGATAGGTCATAGAATGGTGCTCTGGGGCTCCTCCTCAGACTTGGCGTCCCCCTCTGGAGAGTCAATCGCTGCCACGGACCTCCTGCAGGGGGCGCCGCTGAACTCATCGATGAGGCTGTCCAGATTGACATTGATGGAGGGGATTTCATAACTGAAGATATCTAATGGCGAGCATGATGGGAAAGGTGGTTAGGAGGAGCAGAAAAGGTATTGGTGAGCAAAAACAGGAAGAGGAAGGGAGGGGCAAATGATCATGATGATGAGGCGTAGAAATGAAAGAGAGCAGAGGTAATGTTAATCGCTTTGTGTCTGAACTCGCGGTGAGTGGCATGTGACCTCAGTAAAAGTATCATTGGATTACAAGCGCTTCACATTCTACACAGGGATGGATCCTCAGTGCGATGTCACCCATACCGACAAACATGGCAGGGCTTTAAACGTTGCACATCACAGCAACAAATATTTCATCTGATTAAATACAACAAAAGGTCAAATATGCTACACAATGACACGTGGCACGTCCACAACAATAGCTGGATAAACCGACACAGAGGCAACAAAATGTATGTGGAACTCTG
Organism: Nothobranchius kuhntae; assembly: GCA_006942095.1. Lineage (NCBI taxonomy): Eukaryota > Metazoa > Chordata > Actinopteri > Cyprinodontiformes > Nothobranchiidae > Nothobranchius > Nothobranchius kuhntae. The sequence continues at coordinate 752,442 of SSNQ01034556.1, forward strand.
TGGAGAAATAAAATGGCACCTAGACAACAAGTGGCTTGAAGTAAGAATGGGAATCTCACGAGGACTGCTTGTAGTATTTATGGAAACTATGGATAATCTAGTGTGTTGCACTATTTACTGGAAGCCACAGGTCCAAACAGACTGATGACTGCTCCTGTGTGGGAATGAGATGGAGTGTGGCAGAAGAGGAGGCGGGGTTACGAGAAAGCGATGGACCTGCCAAAGGAAGAGATACCTGTGGACCCCTGAGAAAGGAGGGGGATGTCTGCCAGCATGACGCCAAGAAAAGGGAATAAACGGAACAAGGAGGGAGCTTAAGATGGACCCTTGTAAGCGATGGTTACTGCAATGTGAGTGCAGTGTGGTGCACTCTGGGAAATCCCTAAGCCATGCATTTTCTTGTACAAAGAAATAATAATTCCAAGACGATGAAAGAAAAACTATATTCTGATTGAGAGTCATAGCTGAGTGAAGCAGGCTGCAGGAGACCCCAGAGGCATCCACAGTTTGAGGCCAGGCAGTGAGATGGAGTGCATGGGGCGAGGGCGGTCTGGCTTACCCTAAAAGTCCCCCTCACACTTAGCCCACACTGAATCCCTGGCCTCACACAGCTGCAAAGTACACATAAGTAGCAAGGGGGGGACAAGAGAATGATAAATATAACATAATAATGACTGGTATGTATATTAACAGAACACCTCATCATCAGAACATCATTCTGTAGATAAATGTGGGGATTTTCTGGGTACGCTTCCACACCTGCTCACAGTAAGCCTCTGACCTACCTCTGCCGCATGGGGTCTGGGTCACACAGATAAACAGAGAGCACATGATGAAACTAATGGCAACTTCCAAACAAGCAGGACGAGCTATGCTTGTCTGATGTTTCCACACGTTACCCGGAAACATCATCACAGAACACAAGCAATGGATACGAGTCGGATCTGCTCGCTACACACAAATGCTAAAAGCTACTTTGGATCTGCTTCTCAGAGGCAATGCTTTTCATTCAGTACATTCACTTGGGATGAGTTAGTTAAGGCGACAAGTGTCTTCCGTGTCTACAGTCCTACAGGGTCCTACACTTGTCCACCGTCTCCAATGGACAGAGCCACAGCGAGTCTCAGAGAGGGCCGCTGCAGCCCCACCTGAGGTGGTGGTGGGGATGGTGTTGCCATGGGCTGATGTTTACCTGTAGACATGCTCTCTCCAGGAGACAGTCCGTCCAGGAGGCCCTGCTCCGTTGGCTGGGGAATCGGGGGGGCATTCAGACCTGGAATCCCAGGGGGCACCATGGGCGGCTGAGGAGGGGGCAGGCTCGGCCTCTGCCTGGTCTTAGGAGCAGGCCGCGACTTGGTGAGAGTTCCAGTCAGGGAGGGTGGGGATGATAAAGAGTGGGGTGCCCCAAGTGGAGTCTGTCCCGGAGAGGATGGGGGTACTTGCCCTGGAGGGCAGGCCAGTCCGTAAGGGGATGGGGTGCTAGGAGGGGTAGGGGAAAGGCTGACTGGTGATGGCTGACCTGTGGACTGGTCGGACATCCCTCCCGACTGACCGTACGGGACCTTTGGAGGTACGGGGGCCAACTTCTTGGAACCTATAAACACATGAAGCAGTTATATCACCGCGTTCCCTCGAAACACCATTTTCATGTCACAAGGGACAGAGGAGTGCTGACCTTTGCGAAGGGTGTGTGGACTCTGATCTGTGGAGAGAGGGGAATGGCTGCTGCTGGGGTGCACTGTTGGACTTGCCACCTGGATGGCTTTGTGTCCAATCACAGGGGAGAGCTCTTTACTCTTGAATGAACTGAAAAGCAGGCAGGCATTATCATATGTACCAGAACAGAGAAAGCAAATAAAACACAGGACCGTCTGCCCTTCAATACCTCTGCAGTACTACAGTCACTCCCTCCATCATCACCATCACGTCTGGCTGTTACACTGTGATGATGTACACTAATACACACATTACATATATTTCTGAAATTAAGAATATAAAAAAATCATTAAGAAGCATTACATCTAACAAGCTAACTCCAGCGAGTCAGGAAATTTGAAAGATGTTTACACTTTTAAAACATTTAAATTACGATTTTCAATTACACAATAAGTTCTCATTGTCAGGAACGGTTGGAAAAACCACCCGCATGTTTGAACAACACAAAACAAGGAAAAGCATGTGGATTAATCTGTCCTTCATGGGTCCATGAAAGCACCAGAGTGAAGCGGGTCATAGGCTTTGGAAAGTCCCTGACAGCACGTCTGGAGCTCATCAGATTATTGTCAAAACCAAGTGTCTCAACCCAACAACTGTGGGGATTCAGAGGAGTGCTACTGTTATTGTACAACTGACCACAAAATGTTGAGGAGACATTTAAAAGATGTATGAACATAAAAACATGTTACAGAAGTTATTTATAAACACTGATTTTAATGGTAAAGGGACAGAATGGAAACTTATTTAAATAGTTCGGGATTTTTCAAACTATCTGGATGCTTCAGAGACTTTGTAACAAAAGTGGAACAAAAAAAAAAACACATTTTAAAAATGAATTCATAGAATCCATAAAAATATACATGGTTCTTCATCTTTGGTCAGAGATGACATTCATTTAATTTAGACTTTATCCATCCTTAAAGGTTTCTCAACCACCGAGTATGCTTCAATGTTTAGTTTCAACAACTTTATTTTCCTCTCCTTAAACACACTGATTATTCAGCCTAAGTTAGTAGATTTATTTAGAATAATTAGACATTTGAGTTGTATTTGACTTTTTGTTTTGGATGAGTAAGCTAATCATGCTATCGTGCTTTTGTTGGTGTTGCATTAAACTGGTTGGAGTTTGGAGCTGGAGAGTTTTTGTCCTGGAGTGAGCTCAGAGGAGAGCATTGAAGCTTCCAAATCCGCAGAAACAGAGCTGAAGCACCTGCTAGGATCTACACGGACATGTGCGATTGTAACACTGAAGACTTTCTGAGTCAAAAGAGGGTCAAAGGTCATCCAGTGAAGTTTATCTCGATGAAAACATTCTAAACAGTTGCTACTAGCTCACATACTTGTCATTCATACTTTCTGGCAAACCTAAACATGTTAATAATACATGTCCTATTTGTTTGTGATTACTAATAACAAAAAACCTCAGAATCAAAGCTTTCATTTGTTTACTGAAATCCGTGTGCTGCATTTCCTTTGTTTATAGTATTTTAAACATCAGCATCATACTGCAAAAGCATCAAGCATCATCTTTGGTCGCTATGGTAACCTGGTTTACAGAAAACCTTGCTGTTGCAGAATCTCAGGTATGTCTTTTGAAAGGGGAGGTAAAACGAAGCACAAAGCACACGTGAGCCAGCGAACTACAGGAGGAAAGCAGCTGCCCCTCTGTGATGCTCCCATGGTGGCCGTAGGTGTGTTGTATTTACCTAGTCAGTCTGGGGGGTCCTCTCTCTCGAGCACAAGGACAGGCAGCCCACGGTGGGGGCGGGGGCATGGACGAAGGGAGGATAGGGGGGTTGCCAAGGGGCTGGTCATGGCGAGTTAGAACCAACGGGGTTTTAACATAAAGCGGCGAAGCATTAGCATCAGGTGGGGGGGCGTGGGACATGTCACCAGGCGGGCTGTGCTTGGGGAAGTGCAGACAGCTAGGTTTGGGGTTTGAATTGATATCGAGTGAGGAGGAGGAGGAAGAGGAAGAGGAGGAAGGGGGTGGGGCAGGGGGAGTGAAGCCAGACCAGCGCATTGGGGGTGGGGGTGAGGCTGGGGGCTGGGACTCGGGACCTGGTGCCACAGGGCGAGCGCAGGGCAGGGGTTTGGGATAGAAGTGGTGTGGGGCGGTGTGGCACGAGGAGCTGGGGTAAGGAGGGGGTGGCCGGTCCTCCCCTGAGGGTGGGTGGGCATGAGAGGTGTCCGGCCGATTGAGCGGCACGTTGTCTGAGCTGCAGATATTAAGAGAACAGACAGCACAGATAAAACAGCTCTGGTGGCTGAAACGATAGGAGCCATGAAGAAGAAGCTGTTCTCATGGGTGGGTGTTAGTGGGTTAGTTGCTTTGTAGCCAAAAAAAAAAAGCATTTCTGGGGAAGTTGGTGGGCACCAAGCTTAGCACACAGTCAGCCTAGTGCAAATACAAAAACAAGCACAAAGAAAATGCAAAGAAACATGTGGGATTTTTGCCAAAGGAAAAGAAAATACAGTGTGTTGGACTTCCTCTGTGATCACCTTGTGTCTGCACACTGCATAGAGCTCTGAGGATCTTTCTCTTAAGCCACAGCGTTGATCTGGAGAATACAATAATATCAAGCTGTCCCCTCTTTGCTGGAAAGCGTCCTGTATGAGTTTGTTTGAATCCCAGGTCCTGCAGTTAGCCCAGGGCAGTGTGGAGCAGACACAAAACCCTTTCAACGGCTGAAAGAGCCACAGGAAATGAGGGGAAGCCAGCCAAGCCAGATTTGATTTTGTCTGCCATACTTGCAGAATCGGTAACCGTGAGGTGATTGTTCTTGTGTCTGAATGGAATATTGGAATAAAACAATTGTTGAAATCTGCTTAACAAAGAAAAAGACAAAAGCTGAGAAAGCCAAGCTGACGGTGGGATGGTGGATGTATCAGCATGCTTCCAAAGACTTGAGAGTAACAGCTTGTAACGAATCTTTAAATAACACAACTTCAACTGAGGAAAAGCACCACTCGCATGGACAACATCTCAACAATCCAGCTTTAGGAAGGGCCAAGACATACAGAAAAAAAATTATAATAAAAATTAAATTAAATACAAAAATAAATAAACACCACAGAGGCTTTGCTGATCAATGGAAACACGGGGTAACATAACAACGCTGGTCAAAGAAGTTGGTGATGGTGATGATGGTGAGAGGCAGTGTTTCCACGCCAACTTACCAAACCCTTTCCCTTTCGGTACGCGGCGGTGTCGAGGATGGAGAGGCGAGTTCCCCAAGCTGCTCGGGGATGAGTGTGTCTGCAGGAGAGCCGGGTCCTTGCACGCCTGGAGGGGTGGAGCAAGTCTTGCGTGCTAGTGTGGACGAACCTTTGCGAGAAACCCAGGATGTATCCATCACCCGGACACCCATACTGGAGAAAAGCAGATGTCTTGAGTTACTTATGATGATGTCAGTGTGAATATGAGGAATGATGGGGGTGTTGGGAAAACAAGAGGGAATTGGAATGATACAATACCTTTGTATCTTCCTAATGCTGCGTTAGTTAGTAGGGGAGAAGAGAGGCAAAAGGGATGTGAGGACATAAGGGATGCAGATTTGGTTCACAAGATCAGACTGAAGACTTCATTCACTCATTGTTTAAGATGGAGAGAGGAAATCTAGTGTAGGATGGATGAACAGACGGCACCTGTGAAATGAGAGGCTTTTAAACTCTTTTTTTAATGTTAAATCTCCACATTTGGGGCACTCCTTTTCAAAGCTGCTGTCTGTGAAGCCCAAGTCACCACAGCGTTGGATCAATATCTAATACTGCAGCCTTCGTGTTCATTTAAAGCAAACAGGATTTAGTTTTCTCCTGAAAAATGTACATCAGCTGGACGAGTGACTCAGGCCAAGTGACGCACTGGCCAGACTCCGAGGGAGAAGCTGGGTGTGGGAGGACAAGGAGATGCGTTTAGAAAAATGTGGAGCAACTACCAGCCTTACATTAGAGGCCTGTTGCCATGGAGACAATGACACTCAAGCAATTCATCCTCCTCTTCATGAATTATGACAAGGACATTTTTATGTTGAAGAATGAACAGAAAAGAGGAACTACGAATGCAAAAAATGAGATTGGATGATGTGTAAATTATCCACAGCAATTTTCAACACCTTCTTTTATGTCAGCGGTGTGAGAAGTTGTGTGGGCGATGAGAGGAGGTGAGAGATGTAAGGAGAGTGAGATGCGGGAACACTCATACCCATCTTTCTTGTAGAACTCCAGCATCATGTTGTCAGTGGCGACGCTCAGTGGGCGTCTGCTCTGGTCATGCTGCTGCTGCTTGCGATCTGACTGCTCCATATCTGGTGAGGGCATGGAGCTGTAGTTGGAGTTGTGGTTGGCGTGGACCGGGCTTCCGTAGCTGCCTGTCAGGTTGAACTCAATGTCTGTAGCAGAGGAATGCATGACACCAGCAAAGTGTAGCTTGTTTTATTAGTATGTTCAAACTAAATTCATCATGATAGCATCCAGAGCTTTACAATCCTTCACATTCATAGGAATATTTCACCTACCCCCAGGAAAGAACCAGTCAGCATGCTGAATGATGGGTTCAATGATCCCGACTATCTGAAGGGAAACTGTAGTCATCATCTCGGTCATGTTCCTGGAACAAAAGATAAATGAGCAAAGGTAAAATTAATGTCTTCAATTTACATGCTAATCAAATCTCTAGAGGTCTTTTTCACACTTCAGAATTTTTTCTACTTCTTTAAAACGTTCAGAAGTGCCAAACGCAAGACCTTTGCCACTTTGCTTTGGGCTGTAAGTAGCTATAAAATAATAACAGAGATGGTGTCGGGCATAAACTGACAAAGACGTAGAGGGGTACAAGAGAAAGTCTGCACAAAGTGCTTTAAGACTGGGGTTTTCATAGGAGTAGGAAACACACAGTTATGTCAGCTATGCTTGCAGTGGGGACCTGCACACACATCCCTTTTATGTTTCTGGTATCTGTGAAAGAGTGTCATTAAATACAAAAGTAATTAGTTATGAAGTACATACGGTTCTGTGTGTGTCCACAGCAAGTTAGGACCAAGAACAATGGCGATGTTACCAGGAGTCATCTTGTTTGACTCTTGATATTCACTCAGCTTTGCTAAAAATTTAATCAGATATCTGTAAGATAGAGAAAAAGTGAACTGTTACATTGACACTAGGGATGTAAGAAAATATCGATATGGCAATACATCCTGATATTTTTTCCTGGGATATGTCGATATTCAAAAGCTGTGTATGCAATTTTTGGAAGAATTTACATGCAAAGAATTTCTTTTCTTGAGGTGCAATTCAAATGCTGACCGCTAGTTGGCAGCTGTGTGCAATGGGTTTTGTTCCCACCATTGAAATGTTAGTCCCTGTATTATGGTTCAGATACCTCATGTTAAACATGTTACATATCAGTTTGGACTGTTGATTAAATTTTCCTACAATAAAGAAATCGCTAATATCGTCTGGCTGAATATATTGTGATATATCGTATCGTCTCCCCGGTATCGTATCGCCAGAATGTCACCCATACACATCCGTAATTGACACTGTCTTTAGTAGGAAAGGAGTTGCCTGAGTTTTGGAGGCCACATCTTAATAATTAGTGATTATGAGAGTAAAGCTAGCATTAGAAATGAAAAATTCATTAACATCAGGTGGTTTAAAGGTAAGAATGATATCCTGTAGGAATGGGCATTATGGCCTAAAGTCTATATGGCGATAAATTATTTTCTACATATCAAAATGACATTAATTGCAGCAGAACTGTATTTAACACCGATACGACTTTACTGTCACCCAGCATATTGTACTGAGGAAGTTTTCTGCATCCGAGTCCTTAAAGTCCAGTCCTGTACAAGCGCAACTTCATCCACGTGCTGCATCTTCATCCATGCAGCTTCTACTGCATTCGTCCAACGCTGACGCAGCTTAACAACAGTCATTCATAGCTGCAATTGGACAGTAGAATCAAAATCTCTACAGGTAGCTACATTTATATCAATCGTATACTGTGCATTACTAATAACGTGGCCAGTTTGGGTACTTCAACCCATTCTAAGCAGCTGTAGCCAGTTAAGGATCGGCTACAGAAGATTCTACGAGAAGTACTCAGTCAGTTGATGAGTAGATAAGTATTTTTACACTGTAATATCAAGTTGTTGGTGATGGAAACAATAGCTTGAGTATTTTTTGAGCCAACTATTAGCTTCTGATTCACCGTTAGCCGTTTTACTGGCTAACATTGTTTCCACAGTGTTGCTGCACTTTGCCGGTCAGTGACAAATTACAAATGCTGGCATAGACTTGGCAAACCCACAGGCTCAAATATGATAGGCTCTTGAACCTACGCCTATGTCCCTCTTCGTCCCACCCAGCCGGATGAGAAGGAAGTCTGTTTCAACGTAACCTTCCTTCTAACGGAAGGACGGATTCTGATTACTTCGTAGTAAAATTCTTATTTATTGTACCTTTAAGTCTGAAAGTGGCAGAACCAACACTTTTTGACTGCAGACATTTTCGTTTACATTTGAAACCTGCAGCTGCGGTTATTTTTTTTTCATTTATTTAGGCAAGAAAAGTTACCTGGAAATTTTCAGGACTGCAAAAATGTTATTGCATCTGTTCAACTGAATAAAAAGAAAACCAGAGGAAGCAACTGACCTGAAATTATTCAAGTTGTCTGAGGGGAGTTTTTCACATACTGCCATCAGTGCCTGTAGTCTCTTGTCCATATCTTGGATGCTGCAGAAATATTATTAATATAATGGTTCTTTTTTGTTCCACTTCCTTGTAAAGGTCACCAGTTTTCATACTGGCAGCCCTTTAATAAAAACTCTGAGCTACAGATCTTTTTTTCATCGTAGCTGATGGGATCATTTCAGAATTATTTTTATTGAGAGAACAGGAACTCACTTAGAGGCCTGAATCCATTCTTCGTAAAGTTCAGTGGTCATTAATGGCTCGGGGAGTTCACGGAGGTACGATTTCAAGGCCCCTGTGTGTGTGAGAAAAACAAGGCAAAGATTGTAAAATAAAGAAAAGAAAAAGCTAGTCAGCTTTTATCAGAGAGGACTGATTCCTCTCCTGAGGGTATTTGCAAGGCCATGCCCCATATCTTCTCTACCCTCCAGCAGCCCCTTCAAGTCAGTACAGCTGCCAGATTCGGCTTGCTCAACAGAGCTCTCATGCTAATACTGAGCATGCAGGGAGGAGAAAAGAGCCCAGAAAAGAGCTGATGGACAATCTATGCTGCATAAATTGACAGTGTTTTCTAAGTGTAATATGCCTGTGCGGGTGTACTTCACCTGCGATGGCGTGTGGGTCGGAGGAGTACTCCTGCACATCAAGAACTCCACAATCAAGGGAGGCTTTTAGCTTCTTCAGCTTGGAGGCTGATGGAGCCACTCTGAAGAGGCCCTGTAGTCCACACATACATCATGTAGTTAAGAATAATTACTGCTTTTAACATGAACTTTGCATCTGACTTTAAGAGGTGACAATCAGCACAAAAACATATTGCTGAAAGCTAAGCGCACACACATCCTTCTGCTTGCAAGAAACAAAACAGCAAAACTATGAGCACCTGCAACATTTTCAGTGATTCATGTGTTTGTGTAGAGTACCTCCTCCTGCATGCCACACTCCAACAGCATGGTAACGCAAGCTTCGATGGGAAAGGCAATCTCTCTTCCACTAATGTTCAGGTGTTCCTCCAGAGACTTGCCAAATGACGGCTTCTCCACCCACGCCTCTGCAACACAAAATTGCATCAAGAATCACACACGATGCAGTAAAAACCCATGCGTCACATCTGCCATCGTGCTTAGAGGGATTTTGGAAGTTTTTTAAGCCATTGGCAGAGATATTAGGAAAATGTGATGCAGAAAAATTCTGTAGCAATCAAAAAGCAAAAGCAAAGCTTCAGTAAATTTTGGGTGACACTTCCAAATATTTAAGCTTGTCCGTGAGGTTTCAGGTGGTGGAGTAGTGCGGATCTGTAGTCACACAGCTCCACATGCAGTGCATGACTCACCTTGGTGAGCTTTAATCTGGGGCAGGACACTGTGAAGAATTTCTAATGACTTCCTGTGATATTCTGCCTGTGTTTCTATCAGCTACAGAGGAAAGGAGGAGACAGTTAGAACATTCTACAACAGAGGCATACCGATATTTTGTTTTCCAGTCATCTACAGTAAATGCTGGGATGTAAGAGTACAAGTAAGAGCCACAGTTTGGTGACTTTTGCACTGTTACTGTAGTTTTCTTGAACCAGTTTACTTACTGCCTGGAAGTAGTTTGCATAGTCTATTTCTTTGGCCACAAAATTGTACATGTCTGCTGACAACTGATCCTGTAAAATGGAGTGGAAGACAAAAACAACATGATGTCAGAGTGATTCAATTGTGTCTGACAAATCCACAGTGTTCAGAGGGAGAGCCAGACAACAGAGGAGGAAATGTGTGATTGGCTTTGGTTGGTGACTTACTCTACAAATCTCCATCCTATTGGCTGCCTCCTCCATCTCCTCTCTTAGGGACTCAGACTTGGTGCCGGGCTGCATTGTGCTTGGGTGGCTGGATGACTTAGATGACTGCTGATATCTGTGGGGGTTAAAGCACAACTCCTACTGTGAAGATGTCCTGTTTGTGCACAAATATTTCAAAGGTGTAAATGCAAACAGCTTTCACCTTGCTCGTGCTGAGTCCATGTCCAAGACCAGTTTAGCTAAGTGTTTTCTCTGTTTCTGGATGTTGGGAATGTCCACCTACAAAACACAATTTCTAAATATGCAGCTCTGCAATTCTGTCACAAACAGAGCACACGATGTCTTTGGTTAGCAATGCCATCTTACTTCTGCAAGCACATAGAGAGGCTCCACCACTTCTCTCTCTGTCTGGAGCTCAAACTGAAGCAGCTCCTGAGCCAACTTCTCCTCCGTCTCTCCACAAAGCTTCAACATCTTTCTGTTTGGTGAAACAGGCATGAAATTTTATTTATTTTTTTTGTTTATGGATAAATTGATCATTAAATCCTACAGCTCTGTAAATTATGTACCCCAGGAGCGAGTCATCCCCCAACACTGCAGCTCCCTCCTCCATGCATTGTGCCAAGATCGTGAGTGGAAGTTTTTTCTGACAGCAAAAAGAAATTTTACTAAAACATCACAGACGTATATCATGTTGCTCTCTGTCATCAGAGAGGAAGAGTGACAGGTACTCACAGATGGCGACTTGACAGATCTCTTCTCCGTGTCAGTCCCCTGCTGGCCCTGCAGGCAGCCAGTCAGCTTCTTGTGAGCGCTGTGTGTCACCTGCTTGACCAGATCCAGACGCTTCTCTACCTGTACGAGCAGACCACACAATAATACACACTAATCAGCTCAAATCTAAGTCCAAACTGCAAACCAATACACCCAGAATGTGTAGTTAATGACTGTGAAATTAAATCAGCAATAATCAGCAATCAAGTTTATTCCAGGACCATAGACGATATTGAACATTAATGTTACCATTTGGTGCATTTTAGCTTGAAGCTAATTCACATGTACAGTCACATACGTCACAGTAAAAACAACAATTAATCCAGAAGACACACTAAACACTATAAGAACACATGCAAGCATATATAAAAAATAAAAATATAAAAAATCATTTTACACACACACACACACACACACACACACATATGTGTGTGTGTGTGTGTGTGTGTGTGTGTGTGTGTGTGTATATATATATATATATATATATATATATATATATATATATATATATATATATATATACATATATGTATATATTAAAACAACGTGTTGTGCACACTAAAGAAAATAGCTCTGTTGTGGTGTCAGGTCATTTCCATTGCGATATGACAATTTTTAGCATCATTTTATGATTCTTGTTGATATTTGTATTTGCAAGCTGAGAAAGCCATCTCACACACAACCTTATGACAACTCACCTGTAGAAGATCTTCACTCAACACCTCTGTTTTCTCTGCCCTGTAGAGATAAAAGTCAGAAACAGGTGTTTAAGGCAAAAGACAAGCAAGCAAATATTAGAGATCTAATGGACTAACTCTAACCCATAAGAGGGAATTCACATGCAGTTTATAATTAACACATTTTCAGCATGTTGATATTAAGGAGATGTTATGGCCTTCTGAATTTTTATTTCTGCATACAGGTTATGGATATAATTTCCCTGTTGTTGGAAGATTCCTGAACAACATCTCTTCAAGAAAAACAAGTTTACATCCTACAGGACTAACGAGCTAAAGCATTGTCTGAGTAGCACCTATGACGTAATTTTCATGAACCTTCACCTTTCAGTCACTCTAGCCTGTTTATCTGTGTTTTAAGTAG
>SSNQ01034556.1:771565-785815 GCA_006942095.1 Nothobranchius kuhntae
ACATGGTAATGAAAGCTTGAATAATTCAAGCAGACATCCTCAAAAATATGGGCAAAATAACGTCTGTGCTCACAAACTTATCACGTCGGTTAAAAGCCAACTGTTGGAGGATGATGGCTGTTTGAACTGAAAGGAAAGTGGTTGTGCTCTTCTCTGCTCACGCCGCTAATGTTGCTAAAAAAGGAGACCTCTGATTCCTGAGAGAGCTATGTTAGACGCACAGTCCTGTGCTGCTCAGAGAATAGCAGAATGGTGCCGTGGGCCTCAGCAGGGCACCACACGGCCCCGAGTGCTGGCATGAGACCCACAGCATGTTCTCACTCGAGATGCTTTCAAAATATTTCTCCAGCGAATGCCTTTTGTTTTAAGCGGATCGCTGGCGTGAATCTAAAGGCCCTCTCGGTTTCCTCCCTCATGACAAAGCAGGAGGCGTGGGGGTGGGGGTGGGATGGGATACGAGGCTACTAAAACAGAGAAACCCACTTACTGTAGTTGTCCAGTAAACTAGGTCACAGTTCTGTCAAGTATGCAAGAGTACATTTGAGGGGAGTGAACACACACATGCACATCAGCATACAGCTTGCACACATAATGCACCAACGGCAGAGGGAGTGAAAGCCTGCAGACGTCTGTAACCTCCCTCTGGAAACTAAATCAGTCACTTATCTTTAATAAGTCTACTTTTCACAATTCTACTTAAATGTGCTGGTAATTCATTTAAATCTGTCCAAATTCTTACACACTCCACCGGGAAGCTTCAGACAGACCACGAAGCAAACCACAACAAAAACTCACAAAACAAAGATGTAAAACGGAGACATTCTTCATCGGCAATCCTGCAAATGTCTTCACCGCCTGGAAAATGTAACATGTGAATTGACAAAAATGTGATGAAACAGCTAAATACGCGTTTCTAGGCAACCAGAGCAAATGAAGAAATCTGTACTTCCTATATGAACAGATGGGGAAGATGATCTTTTAGAAGGAATAAAAGAAAATAAAAATAACAAAAAAATTCTCTGAAATGGTGGTAAGATGTAAACTAAACAGGGAACTTAACAGTGAATTAATGCGTCCTGTTTTATTTTGTGTGAATGGACGGGAGCAGGCATGTTGACGGAGCCACCCGTCCTCTTGGTGGTTATTTCTAACAACAATGCCACCCCAGCATTTGCATTTACAGCCTCTCTTGACCGNTTTTTTTTTAATGATAATTCAAACAAGCATTTATTCTAAGCATTATTATTAGCTTTATATTTTAATATTTTAGACAAAAGAAGCAGACCGGTGCTCCATATGGCATGCGCCATCTTAAAATACAGTGACCTTTTAGGGACATACAACATATTAAGCTTCGCATTTGATGTTTGCGTTTTTAAATGATGTAACCTCAAAGAAACAGCAGGGGGCAGAAGTGCGCCTTGTAAGCATGCAGTCTGACATATTTAATGATTTAACGATCGCTACCACACCGCTCGTTTTTGGAGATTACCGCATGCTCCATGACCGTGACGAGCAACCAGAACAGAAACACAACATTATCGGCTGCCCGCTCCAATTACACAACACACTTTGTGTAATCATTGTCACAGGTTCGTTACCGACGGTCACACACACAGAACTAAACACCACACTGGCATTTTCACACAAATTTTTGTCAGAGATGATCTGCAGCACAGCACCTCCCCCCCGTTGTGGCAAATAGAAATATAACATTTCTCAAATAAAATGAACAAAATATTGTCATTTTTTGTAGTCAGAAGTCATCACTAACTAGCTGCCGTTTGCTATTAGCAAACATAACTGACATAAAAAAGTTTCTTATTCAAAACCTATTTAGATTAAATTAATAAAATAAGTTATATGAAAACAACTAACCTGTTCGCTGACTTGAAAGCTGGAATTAGATGATGACATGCTGCCGTTTACAGCAACACGATTTTGTATTGTATTTGTTATATTTGTTAATAAAGTTTTAAATAATGATAAAAAAAAACCTTTTCGATCCTCGGGGGCTCCAATAGCTGCAATACCGACTCTAAACTGCGTGGTGCTAAAGAGTCGGATCTTTTTACTATGATTTCTGTGAATTTCACACACGGGGCCTTTAATAAGTCTACTTTTCACAATTCTACTTAAATGTGCTGGTAATTCATTTAAATCTGTCCAAATTCTTACACACTCCACCGGGAAGCTTCAGACAGACCACGAAGCAAACCACAACAAAAACTCACAAAACAAAGATGTAAAACGGAGACATTCTTCATCGGCAATCCTGCAAATGTCTTCACCGCCTGGAAAATGTAACATGTGAATTGACAAAAATGTGATGAAACAGCTAAATACGCGTTTCTAGGCAACCAGAGCAAATGAAGAAATCTGTACTTCCTATATGAACAGATGGGGAAGATGATCTTTTAGAAGGAATAAAAGAAAATAAAAATAACAAAAAAATTCTCTGAAATGGTGGTAAGATGTAAACTAAACAGGGAACTTAACAGTGAATTAATGCGTCCTGTTTTATTTTGTGTGAATGGACGGGAGCAGGCATGTTGACGGAGCCACCCGTCCTCTTGGTGGTTATTTCTAACAACAATGCCACCTCAGCATTTGCATTTACAGCCTTTCCTGACCGGACCTGTACAGATCGTACAGTTAAAGAAAAAAAAAATCAAAAACCAATCCCCCAATCTCGTTGCTTGATGTTTAACATCTTGAGTTAGTAACATTCATCAGCTTCATTACAGGCAGATTTCTTCCTGTTGTTGTGAGCAACAAACCAGACTACCTCTAATTTGACCCACCTTAGATCAAATGCATATTCATAACACTCAATATCATAAACTGATGCTGTTTTCTTCACTTATAAATTACAGCACAACAGGGTCTAAAGAAATCCCTTTACATCCACATCAAGAAGAGAATTGAGGCTTCTGTCTGATGACATCATCGCTCTTTTGTTGGCCAAATCATTAACAATAGCTCTTTATCACCACCACCCCCTGTAGTATGTGGTCTCTCTGAGGCATGGAAGGGCTTATTGAAGGGTTATCAACATATTAGCACCAAATGGCATGTGGCAACAACAGCTACAGCTGCTGCAACACGTGATGCCCCTCAAGTCAACACGAAGCCAGAGAAGTGACCAAAAATGTGAAAAGGTTCACCTACATGTGTTCTGGAGAGTAAAAGCCAGGTTTCTGAGGTCTTCTCAACCGTCAAACTAGAATTTTGGAGCAACAAGATGCAGCAGGAGGAAAAAACGCAAAAGGATGGAAATGGTGTCCAGCAAGTTTCAAGCAATAAGTTTGTTCCTTATCGTTCATTTAAATCCACCAAATCATTCATTAGAAATAATAAAAGTTAAGAATAATCAGCCTTTTCGCTCCAAATCAAACATGTTTCTGGTATGTGTATTTCCCTTCCCACACAAGCTTTATTTAGGGTTCCTGCATGCTGACTGAAAGTGTGAACGCTGAAATGTGATGCATTCAAACACTGCATCAGAACAAAAACAGAAACCCAGAGTGAGACAACACAGGGGAGAAACAAAAGCATCCACAGCCCACAAATGGCTGCCGTTTTCTGATAATTGGATTGTAGAGTGGTGGGCTATACAGCCCAGCCTAAAGGCACAAGCAGAAAGAAAGCATTTATCGTGAGCATCAGTCAGCTGCAGGATGGGAAGACCGGACGATGTAAGAGCAACTCTCACGCTCAGTTGTTCTGATCTCTCTGATTTTCTGCTGACAATGTGCAAAGAATATTCAGAAGTAGCGCCTTTGTGTTCCACTCAGAAAGGAAAATGTAGTTTTACATTTAAAAACTGAAAATTACTCAAAGAGATGCTTGATTGGGAATGTGGGGTTTTAGACGATTGTTCACTCTAAAAAAGTCGACTTGTCTAAATGTCTAAAGCGGGTTTGAAGAAAGGACCGCTGCCCAGCACCTTTTAGATGTTTGCTTGTTTTAGATTCAAACAAATGAATGATTAGCAGGTTTCTGCTGAACTGGGGGCATAATTTAAACATTCAAATCAGTGTTTTTAGAACAAGGAGACGTCTAAAATACTTCGGATAGGATTTATTTACCAGATCAGGTGTTTTAGGTTAGTGGCAAACATAGTTGTGTTAAGTTCTACAATTACTCCAGAATTTGCGGGTAACGTTGACAGGGGAGTTACGTGCCCGCCTAATAACCGCTGAGTTGCAGATCTGAGTCCCACTCAGTCTGTCACCGTTGGGCAAGTCACTTCCCCTCTTTACCCGCTGGGGTGGTAGGGACCTCACTTTTTTTCAACACGCTGCACTAGGGCACCACTAGTGTGATTTGTTTGTATTTGTATAATTTGTATGTGTGTGAGAGAATAATTGGTTGTGTTGTAAAGTGCCTTGGGGGGTTTATAAACCCTAGAAGGCACTGTATAAATACAGACCAGAGGAAATAAAATAAAATCCTTACAACTGAATGCACAGATTTAACACCAGAAAGGCCGTGGCAGCCATTCTGACTTTTTTGCAATTTGCATGTTTAACTCATCCATCCATCCATCCATCCATCCATCCATCCATCCATCCATCCATCCATCCATCCTTCCAGGCCCAGACTCTCCCCAGCCACTTGGACCAGCTCCTCCAGGAGAATCCTAAGGCATTTCGTGGCTAGCTGTGAAACATAGTCCCTCCATCTTGTCCTGGGTCATCTTTTAGGTCTCCTGCCCAGAAAATCTCACCAGGCATCCAGGAAGTCTCCTAACTAGATGCCAGAGCCACCTCAAAAGGCTTCTCTCTGGAGCAGCAGCGAGTCTACTCTGAGACCCTCCATGACCGAGCTGCTCACCTGATCTAGGTCAGTATTTGCTTGTATCCGCAATCTCGTTTTTTTGGTCACTGCCCAAATCTCGTGACCATAGGTGAAGGTAGGAACGTAGATCGACTGGTAAATCAAGAGCTTCACCTTCTGACTCAACTCTCTTCACCACGACAGACTGGTACAACGCCCGCATCACTGCAGACTCAGCACCAATCTGCCCATCAGTCTCACGCTCATCTTTCCCTCACTTGGAAACAAGGCTCCGAAATACTTAAGCTCGTCCACTTGGGGCAGGACCTCATCTCTGACCCGGAGAAAGCATTCAAATCTTTTCTGAATCAGGACCATGGTCTCAAATTTAGAGGAGCTGATTCTCACCCCAGCTGCTTCACACTCGGGTGTGAACCGCTCCAGCGAAAGCTGAAGATCACGTTCTGATGAAGGCAACAGGACCCCATCATCTGCAAAAAGCAGAGACCTGATCCTCAGGCCATCAAAACGGATGCCCTCCACACCTTGGCTGTGCCTAGAAATCCTGTCCATAAAGGTTATGAACAGAATCGGTGACAAAGGGACGCCTTGGTGGAGTCCAACTCTCACCGGAAATGAGCTCGACTTACTGCCGGCAATGCGGACCGAGCTCTGACACCGGTCATACAGGGACCTAACAGCCCGTATCAGCATGCTTAATTAATTTATCAAATACAAACATACAGCCTTGATTGTCCCTGACTTTTACTAAAACAGTGTACATTTTCATTAAATATTGATTTCATGTTTATTGTGCAAAAGACAATAGAAATATGCTCTTTTCTAAAAACTATTCATTAAAAAGAGAATCATGTAGAACAGTTTTTTATTTTGTTTTTGGTGTGGAAAGTTTTACCGTGGGTGACGTCATCTACTCTGAGGATGCTGAGGACCTACTTCGGGCCGTGATGTGGGAATAGAGAAATGGGTCAAGAGAGATGGAGGGGGAGATTTGTCAGAACCCGTGTAATCTTACTTGGACCTTTGATTTGTAAGAAAGCATACATTTTAAAATAACAAACACCAGTAACAATACCAGTCATACACAACACCATTAAACCCTTCTGCCTTTCAGATCTGTCATCCTCGGTTTCCTCTCCTTGAGCACATTGACACATTTGTTGTACAGAGCATGCAAGGCAGCACACCTTCACTGTAAAGCTGCAGAGGTAATTGGTGCAGCTGGTGATCACATGACATGGATCTCACCAGAAGCTGCAGCAGCAGGTTAGAAGAGCCAGAGATCTGCTGACGCTGCACACCTGCACTCCAACCCACCCCTTGAAAGAAGACCTTTACCGCCTGTCATGAACAAGATGAAGGAGACATGTGTCATGGACTGATGTTCTTCTTGTGTCTGTTCACTCACAAACCATCAATACTAAGAAAATGATACAGTTCTGAGACTATTATTCTTGTTATTATTCTTGTTATTAAATGATGGAAAAAACACTGAAGTGGTTTGAGAAGAGTGATGGGGAATTGCTGCTTAAACTCCACAGAGACTGCAGGAGGTCAGAGAGGTCAAAGGGCCAAACCAGCAGAGGAACCCTGCTCTGGTCTGAAGACGTGTCAAGCTTGAGTCAGCAAGTCAAAAGCCTCTGGAATTCATGCGCTCTTGTTAAGTTATTCAGACAGTTTGCAAGCCTCCTGTGTTATTACAACAACAAGAAGAAGAAGAAACACATTTTTATACAGCGCCTCTCAAGATAAAAATCACAAATGATAAAAAATAGTAATAAAAATATGGAGAAAACAGAAATTTTTTAATTATAAAATGCGAAAGAAGAAAAGTAAAATGACTTTCAGTCACAATAGAAGAGTTAATCATGGGAGAAAATAAACCGACTGGCAGCAGAATCCTAGCCCGGTGTGATAGTGTGAATTCCTACATTAAGATGCCTCATTAATCTGCTGCACACACACACACACACACACACACACACACACACACACACACACACACACACACACACACACACACACACACACACACACGTGTCCACCCACTCATTCCACACGTACAGCCTACCTCATGTGCGTGCAGAAACACACAGATCTGTGCATGCATTTACAAAACACACTCTCACTTTTTGTCATTTGCAAATGAACTTATTTTGAGGATTGAAACTGTAAAAGGAATATATTCCTCTTCATGGTTAATTATAATAAGTAAGAGCTTTTTAAATGTGGCCCTTAATTCAAACTTTACCAAGAAACGAGAGAGTAATCATAAACCTGTGAAATCAGATAAGCAGCTGCTTGTTGTCTTGGAAACATATTTACTGACACATGTTCACTAAGGTAGAACATGTTTGCAATGTAGAATGGAAATCTGACCTGTCAGTGTTGGATAGCCTAACCTTCGAGTCCCTGCTGCTTGTTGTGCAGGATTAGCATGTTCTCATCATGCATGTGTGGGTTCTGTCCAGGTGGTTTCCTAACCACGGACCAAAATCATACACAATAGGTTATCTGGCAACACTCAAGTGTGGAACTGGGCACTTGTCTCTGTGTGTCCCTGTGATGGACAGGGGACCTGCTGTGGACTGGCCATTGTGGGTTCTGGAGGAACAGCCATACCGTTCAGCACATACACTCCCTCATGTCCAACGGAGACATTCCTGGGCTGCATTAATGTCCCAGTCCATCCCTGATGCCATCATTTGTAGTATCAAGCTCGTCAAGCTAAATGATGCATGTTACCAGAGACTTTGCATGAATGAGCCTAGAGGCGTCTAAAGTGAGACGCTGGCCCTTCTCCTGTTTAATAATAGTTCTGAACAAATGCATCCTATTTTCTTTGAAGATATGAAGGACAAACCTGCCTTTAAAGTTCTATGAAATTCTAGTAAAATAATCTGCATCAGGAAAAAGCAAAGGAACAAAGATAATGATGACCTAGAGCCGATGCACTCTGCAAGGTGTGTCCCTCCTTATGAGTGCATGTCACACAACCTTGTAGTAGTAATGACCCAGCCTCCTGCTCCTAATCCCCCACCGCTGAGCAGAAAACACCTTCTGGTTTAGTGCTGCTTGACAAGCTGCTCTCCTTAGAGACGGGAGGGGCTGATAAACCCGGGGGACCTGTGCAAAAGGTCACAAAAGATTCACTCCTGAAAGTAGAAGGTAATCTGAGCTACAGAGGGCTGCATAAATCCTCGCTAGTCGTCTTTAGAGTTGAATACACCCGTTTTTTTTATTTAAACGCCAGATCACGACTTGACAACCCAGCCCCAAGAGCTGCTTCCCTACTACAGCTGACATGTCTGCAGAATGAAAACATTGCACCTTTTTTCCATTTTCACGTCGCAACCTCCGCATCAGTCCGAATCACCTGACAGGTTCGGTGACAGCAGATGAACATTATCTCACTCTAATAATAATGACAAGATTTTTGTCACGATCCAGCACCGGAATGGGGTTTTGCCTGCGTGCTGCTCTGCGTTGCAGCGACTGTCTATTTTTAATGTATGTCCGTGGGCAGGTTGTGGAGACTGGGGCAATGCGCCTACACGCTGCCTATGCGGTTTCCACTGGATGTTACGCATAAGCACAATGAGGGCGTTTTTCACACGGGACTCTCTTATAACAAGAATTATCACGTGGAGATCAAATCTATAAACCTGTTCAAAAAACAAACACATTTGGTGAAATAGTGAATTTCAACCGGGCCATAAAGGGGAGGTCTCTTCCATTTGGCTTGGCCCGGCGAGAATTGCGCACTGAAACGTTTCGCTTACCTTCCCACCGTTTGGTTGGCGAGCTGTCGCATCCGATTGAATTGCTTCTTCATCTTGTAATTGTCTGCGTTAACACTTCTGGGGGGAACTATTCCGCATTATTTTTTCTCTCAACGCATCGGTCCGTCCGCCAAAGAAGAGGCGCAGCGCAAAAACCAGTCTCTCAGATTCTCCGTCATTTTGCTTCATTGCAAAGCGCCGAGCATGAAAAGCTCTCCTCGCCATTACATCTTCCCTAATAGCCTATATGCGATGTAATGTTTTAAATGACATGTGCCCCACTGCCTGCAAGGATGATGGACCGCGGGCACGCACAGGCAGCAGAGCGCTGACAAGAAGCGGCTGCGCAGCAATGCAACATGGGAAATGTAGTAGCCTACCAGTAGTCCTGAAATTTGGAATGCCATTTATTCCCGCTCTCATTCAGAAAATACTGATGCTTTCTTTATCAGTGATTTTGTCAAATGCTGGTCAGAAACAACTACAGGCCTGTACATGTAGAATAAAAGAAAAATGACATCAAACAGCCTAGACAGATTCATTATTGGTAATATTCCTATATTATATTCACGTTCGGTACGTTACACTTGTAACGTGTCTTTTTTCATTAGTTACAAAAAATGTAGCAATTTTTTCCCAGTTTACCCCAAAGTGTGAAATGATAAGGTTTTCATTGCTGACTCCGTTCACATTCAGTGGTTAGAGCTGTTGCCTTGCAGCAAGAAGGTTCTGGGTTCGCTTCCCGGCCTGGGATCTGCATGGAGTTTGAATGTTCTCCCTGTGCATGCGTGGGTTCTCTCCGGGTACTCCGGCTTCCTCCCACAGTCCAAAAAACCTGACTGTCTAAATTGTCCTTAGATGTGAGTGTCTCTGTGTTGCCCTGCAATGGACTGGCTCTCTGTCCAGGGTGTACCCCGCCTGATTGCCCGTTGACCGCTGGAGATAGGCAACAGCCACCCCCCACCCCCCGCAACCCTGCATGGACAAAGTGGGTTCAGAAAATGGATGGATGGATTGCTGATTCAGCCAGGAAACACTTTCATCTAGTGGCACAAGTGTGTCACTGCGAGTGAGCAGAAGACCAATCCAACAAATTCTTTCTGTAATTTCACAAAGCAGAATCTCATAACCAAGGAAACCGATTGTTTACAAAAGCTTAAGTAAAAAGTTAGGGTCATGCCTGTTTACTAATGATTTTCAATGGCACCTCAAATTTAGAAAATATGATATACTTTATTATTCTCACAGTTGGTGAAATATACACATACAGCATAACATAAAGGACACAAGACCTAAAACACAATCTAAAACATCTGATCAAATGTAATCCCAACACAAAAGAGGAAACTATTACCTGGAAATGTTTGTAAGCAATTACCAGTAACTATCAATCATTAGAGTGCTTGATTATTAGAAAATATGCAACTTCAGAATCAGTTGGAAAAAGTTTTTGACTGAATGAATGGACTTTAATGAAACTGTGGTTTTTTAAAGTATTTGAAGACATTTATTTGTCATTTTTCACTTTTTATCCACCTTTTGGATACTCTGTGCTTTTAGTCTCTCCTGTTAGTTATTATAGCGTTTGTGCTGTTTGAAGGTTTGCTGTAATTTTTACTCTCATTTAAAGCTGAAAGATTTTTTACCAAGAAGAAGATTTTTTCTCTTCACCAATGTTCGTGATCACTTGTGCTTTGGTACAGTTCAATAAAGGTTTGTAAAACTAATGACTGAAGATTTGAGCATATGAACTTTTATTACTTTATGTGTCATGTTCACAGTCATTTTAAGGTACTTTGTTTTTCAGTCAGCAGCATGAAAATAAATCACACCTGTCCTTGTTTGAACTTGTTTCTCTGACTTTTTGGTGACTGTGTTATGCAGTACCTTCCCGGCTCAGAAGGAGCCAGTCTTGTCTAATAAACCAGGAGACATTCTAGACTGTGAAGAGGGACTCTCACCTGTAAATTGACTACACACATGAACAGAGTCCATGTGACATAAAATGTCAAATGAAAAACATGCTTGTCAGACAAAAACAGAAGCAACAGAAGACAAATTCAGACAAAAGGAAAAGGTTCTCTGATTCTGGGGGAATTTAAAAAATCCTCAGCCTTTGAGGGTTTTCTATTTTGAACTCATCTTGATTTTTATTAGTGTTTAACGCAACAATCACAAAAGTAATATGACAAATACTAAGACCCTGGTAGTGCCTGCTGCTTGGTGCATAATGTTTAACATTCATGGCCGATTTAGGCATCAGATATCATAACAGAAAAAAATCATGTGTTGATGACAAAACAGATGACGAAGGAGACAAGAGGATAAATATACAAGTGGAGAAGGAGTTGAGAGTGGACCTGACAGCAGATAGATGTGCATGTAAAGACAGATCAATTAGAAACAATAAATTTTAAAAAAGCAATTGCTTGTGTGAGAATTATGAAATGCATTGCAAACAGTCTCGAAGGATTTGTTTGGTGGCTCTAAAGTTTCTTCAGAGTTTCATGTGGGATATGCAACATGTTTAAAGGGCTTCTCACTTAATGGTTTAAAGAGAAAAATGGATTTGATGTAATTCAGCAGCCACTGGGAGGGTTGTTCAGCCATCCAGGGCAAACCACATGCACTGTGCACAAGAAAGTCACAAAAAGGTTATTTGTTTAAGGCACATGTGTTAGACACAAGGCCCAAGGGCCAGATGTGGCCCGCCACACTTAACGTGGCCTGCGAGAGATTCAAGTGTCTTAAAATAAGTCTATGCTGCTTCTAAGTGCACATTGGCTATTAACTACATTTCCCATAATGCATGGCGATCGTGTTCCCAGTGCAGTGACTCTCCACTAGGTCGCAGTGTATCCACTTCCATGTTAATTAATGCAACAAGTGAAAATAACTCCACACATCGTCCCAACATGTCCAGGAAGAGAAAGATTGATGCAGAAGGAAGGTTTTCAGCAAAGATGGAACATGTTGATGCTTCAAGGAGAAAAAACAACATCTTTACAGTCATTAGTGTCCATGCTGCTAGCATCAGCATCTGAAGCGTTACCTCCTCTGCCTCGGACAAACTGAAAACACTCCTCTTACTCAGCGCCGAGTTTACTCAGCAATTAGCCGACTTTGAAGCCCAGAAATGGATTTTAACAGCTCAGTAATGTTTGCTGCTGACATAGATAGCACACCGACCAACTTCCAGACTGAGATGATTTAAGTCCAGTTTAGCGACACGCTCAAGTCAGTATGACTCTGTGGCTGCTGTAGTGTTTATCCCCCTCCCCGACACAACTGCGTGGTCCAGATGCTCTCCATGTCCAGCAACACAAACCTGTGTGAGCAACGGTTTCTCACTGATGAACTCCTTCCTCAGCTGAGAGCCCAACCCCACAGGTGCAGGTCTGGCTGGAACAGGTGAGCATCACAGGAAATCAGAGTGGAGAAAACTGGGATTGAATTATTTTGGTTTAATTCACCTTTTCTGCTCCAAAGCATGAAAGTTAATAGGTGAGATATTGCACTTTCAATTACTATTTTTATTTATGTTGGCCTGTGAAAAAAGATTTCACCTACTTTAAAACAGGACAGATTACAGATAGAAGAATAGAATAGAAATAGAATAGAAAATCCCTTTATTGTCCCTCAGTGGGGAAAGCTTGGTGTTACAGCAGCAACAACATTCATTACAAGACCAACAAAAGAGAGTAAAAAAATAAAGAATAAACAAGAAAACATAAATTAGAAACACTTAAAAGACTCAAAAGACAAAAAATAAGAAGAAATACTGAATATATGCAGATTTCAAGGAATAAAATATTTTCAAAAATTGAGACATAAGTAACGAATACCAATGAGGTGTGCTTTATTTAAAATCGACTTGCTCGTATGTAATTTGGTCATTCCACATTCAGTGTTACTGCAAAAATAAGTTTGTTTCCAAATGAAAAGGTTCAACCGTTCATACCTGTAGATAATGGAAAATGTGCACATTGCCGTCACTTTTAAAAAAATATCGAGTTTGGCCCGCGTCTTCATCCCAGTTTTTCATTTTGGCCCAGTGTGAATTTGAGTTTGACACCCCTGGTGTAGAGTGTTAAAATGTTGCAGGAGTAGGAGAACAAGTTTAATGGACTTTACATCTGTTGGATTTTTATGTCATCCACTGTAAAAAATTAAATGTCATAGTTATTCTAAAATCTGAAAATGGTCAATTATTTTCTAAAACTGAAGCTAAAATTGGACCAAAATAAGAAAAGTTAGCAAAATCTAAAAGCTGTGCAAGCTGTGCAAGTATGTCGTGGTCCAGTGTCTTGTGTCTCCACCAAAAGTTGGATTGAAGTTTCTTGGAGGCATTGTATTAAAGGTGTGGGATACTCACTGAATCAATACATTTGCAATGGTCTCTAGATGGAATGAAAGCCTTGCAAGTCGTACTCTGGGTAAGAAAACCCCAGATGTGCCTGTTTCAGAAACTAGCAGAATGCTACATCAGAAGAGAGCTGAACACGGCAGTATTAGGAGTTTTATTTCTTGTTATTTGGACATCTCTCCACTGAATGGCTAACAGCAACACGAGTCTACCACCGACACAGTTTGCTCTGCAAAATTGATGTTTTATCTCCACAAATAACACAAGTCTGAATGAGTTTTGCTGTGTGGTGGAGTTGCTACTGCTAATGGTTAGCTTCTACTAGCCAAGACTAGCCAAGACGTTCTCTGCTGATTCATCCTTCCATCAATCTATTTTCATCCACTTATCCAGGGTCGGGTCATGGGAGCAGCAGCCTAAGCAGAGGCCCAGACTTCTCTCTCCCAGAGACTCAATCCTTAGACCACCAAAATGGAAACCCTCAACACCTTGGCTGCCCTAGAAATGCTTTCCATAAAAGTTATGAACAGAATCGGTGACAAAGGTCAGCCTTGGTGGAGTCCAACTCTCACTGGAAATGAGCTCGACTTACTGCTGGCAATGTGGACCAAGTTTCAATACCTGTCATACAGAAACCTAACAGCCAGGGTCCGAAATTAACACTCGCCACTCGCCAAATGGAGCAATTTTTGAGCTCTACCTGCCACCTGGTGAGTAAATGTTTGCACCAAATTAGTTATGTTTATCAGTCATCTTCCACGGATTTCTGATACTCCTCCCGCCTGCATGCAACGTACACAAACGTACGCGAAACGTGAACGCCGCATCCAACGTCATTTCCACCTATCCCATTCAATCAGTTTATCAAGTTAGCGGTTAGCTTCGTGTTAAAACTAGCGGTGAAATGTGGCGGTTTTTAACTGGAGTCAGCCAGCCTTCCAAATGAAAACTCGTCGAACTGGAAGAAAAACCACCAGGACCAGTGGCAACCAGAAGATTTTGTGAAAAGTGGCGAACTGGAGACGGCGGAGTCGTGAGACAATGGCTACATTATGATGGCCACGTAGCGTTGCTGCCTTTCACAGACAACTGTCCCTCGGCATTCTTCAAATATCCAAAAAATGCCCATACTTCCGACTTTGTCTTCTTTGAGGGATAATAAATGTCCCAAGTGCTGCCGTCTCCTCCTGCCATTATTTCAGCTTTAGCTTAAAGAAAGTTTTGGTCGTAAACAACAAAGTGCGCATGTGCCGCCGGCAACTTCCAACAGATGATACGGTGGCTGGTAAGGGTCACCGC
>SSNQ01034556.1:786113-796113 GCA_006942095.1 Nothobranchius kuhntae
CTTTCAGATATTCTCATGGTGCAGCTGTGTTCTCCAGAGATCAAGGACTTTGACCCAAATGAGGCTTTGAAACAAAGACGGTGTCAGAAGCAGGAGGCCAGACTTCATGGACAGAGAAAACAAGGAGTCTGACTAGATTTCAATGAAAGAGTTCATAAAAACATCTCTAAAAATAAATAAATAAATAGTAAAAATGACAAAAGAGTTGTTTTCCTTATTAATTGATGTTTTAATTATTTTGTCACTCTGTTTGGAATCAACATAATATAGAATTACATGCTTTAGGTAGATCTAAATCATTTATAATTTTGGCCGGTAAAAAATATGCTTGGCCGGTAGATTTTCATCATCTACCGGCCAACTTGGCCGGTGAGTAAAAAATTTAATTTCGGACCCTGCTAACAGCCCATATCAGAGAGCTTGGTACCCCATACTCCCAAAGTGCCCCCCAAAGGGTCTACCGAGAGACACGGTCGAACGTCTTCTCTAAATCCAAAAAACACATGTAGATTGGTTGAGCAAACACCCACGCACCCTCCAGGACACCCTTAAGGGTATAGAGCTGGTCCAGTATTCCAGAGCCAGGATGAAAAACACAGTGCTTCTCCTAAATTTAGGGTTCCCGCCAGACCGTCCTCTTCAGAACCCCTGAATAAACGTTACCAGGGAGGCTTAGGGTGTGACCTCCCTGTAGTTGTAACGCATGTTGCAGTCCCCCTTGTTAAATATGGGGACCACCACCCCAGCCTCTCAATCCAGTGGAACTGCCCCGAAGTCCACTGAATATTGCAAAACCGTGTCAATATACACAGCCTCACAAACTTAATGACCTTAGCACCAGAGATTGAAGAGCCCATCCCAAAGTCCCCAGACTCTGCTTCCTCACTGGAAGACGTGTCAGTGAGATTGAGGAGATCTTCAAAGTTCTCTGTCCAACGATCCACAAAGTCCCGAGCAGAGGTCAGCAGCACACCATGCCCACTGTAAACGGTGTTGATAGTGCACTGCTTTCTCCTCCTGAGCTGCCGAATGGTGAACCAGAATCGCATCAAAGCCATACTGAAGTCTTGCTGCATGGCTTCACCAAACTCATCCCACCCCCTCTGTGACCACCCAGGCCACATTCCACTTGGCCTGCCAGTACCCATCAGCTGCCTCTGGAGTCCCACAGGCCAAAAAGATCTGATAGGACTCTCTCTTCAGATCAGATGAGACAACAGCAAAGTCAATCATCAAGCTGCGGACTAGGGTATTCTGGTGCCAAGAGCACATGTGAACACCTTTATGTCTTACCATGGTGTTCATTATGGACAATACATGATGAGCACAGAAGTCTAAAACACTGCCCAGATTCAGATTCAGATCAGGTGGGCATTCCTCCCATTAACACCATGTCTCAGTGTTGTTGCTCACATGTGCATTGAAGTTCCCGATCAGAACAAGGTTCACCAGAAGGAGCGCTCTCTAGCAGAGCTCATAGAGCTCATTCCAGTGAAACAGCACTTATTAGGGTCTCGAATGACCTTCTGACCCACAGTGATGCAGGGGACTGTTCTATTCTGGTCCTGCTGGACCTGACTGCAGCCTTTGACACTGACTATCATCTGCCTTTGGACAGCCTGAGAAACTAGGTAGGCCCATCAGGAACTGCTCTGGAGTGGTTCTTCTCTTATCTATCGGAGCATTCGTTCTCTGTGGCCATCTCCGAGTTTCGGTCCTCTACCGCCTTCCTCGCCCATGGTGTCCCACAAGGCTCTATGCTGGGCCCCTTCTCTTCCTCCTCTATCTGCTTCCTCCCCAGCTTATCCTGAACTCCTTTGAAAGGAATCCCCTACCATCTTTATGCAGATGACATCCAACTGTACATCTCCTTTAAGCGCCATCAGATGTCTAAGCTACAGCTGTTCCACTCCTGCTTAGACTCTATTAAAACCTGGATGGCTGGGAACTTTCTTCAGCTGAATGACGATAAGACTGAGATCCTCATCTGTGCTCCAGACAAGCTGGTTCCCAAAGTCAGAGATTCTCTTGGTCAGCTTGCTTCTCACACCAAACCTTCCATCAGGAATCTTGGCGTGACCTTTGACCCAGCTCTCACCCTGGATTCTCATGTCAGTTCTCTTGTTCGCTCTTCCTTCTTCCATCTCAGGAACATTGCTAAGCTGAGTCCCATTCTGTCCCGCTCTGAACTTGAGACAGTTCTCCACACCTTCATCTCCTCACGCTTAGACTACTGTAACTCTCTTTTCACGTGTCTGAGCAGAACCTCCCTGAACCGTCTACAGGTGGTTCAGAATGCTTGTGCTCGGCTTCTGACCAAGTCCTCCAAACACACCCACATCACCCCGCTTCTCCTCCAGCTTCACTGGCTGCCAGTCAACTTCAGGGTTCATTTCAAGATCCTGGCTCAGGTCTATAGGGGCTTACATGGACAAGCACCATCATACATTGGTGATCTTCTCAGTCCCTACACCCCCAGCAGGTCCCTGAGGTCCAGTGATCAAAGCCTACTGGTTGTGCAGCGCCAGGCTAAAGACCAAAGGTGACAGATCATTTGCTGCTGTGGCCCCCAGACTCTGGACCTCTCTCCCGATCCTGATCAGTGAACTCAGTGGTTTCCTTTAGGAAGCAGCTGAAAACTCACTTGTTTAAGCTGGCTTTGGTGTGACCGTCATCATCACCCTCTCCTTATTCTGCTCTTTCTACCTATTCTGTCCTTCCCAGGATCCAGTGATTTCCATTTTTCTATTCATTCTCTCTCTCCCTTTCCTTACATTTTAATCACCTATTTTTTCTCATTTTAAATATATATTTAATATTTTGATTAAATCTTTTTTTCATTTTAATTTTTTGTTTTTGTGAAGCACCTTGTGATTTTATCTTTACAAACGCTAAATAAGAGATCATTTTCTTTATTTGATTTCTTTTTTTATGACGGAGGTTACGGTGGGCTCCCACTTGAGATCTTGGGGGATAGTGGTGCCCAGGAAGCGACATGAGTCCACCATTGTGATGGGAGTCATAGGAGGCAGATATTTTAGCTATCAGGCTCCTCTCTTGTGGAACCAGCTCCCAGCTTTAGACCGTGAGGCAGACACCTTGTCTACTTTTAAGACTAGGCTTAAAACATTTTTATTTGATAGGGTCTATGGTTAAAATCTGATGTTAGCCCAGATCTGGACAAGTGGGGCAGTAGAGGGAGATAGAGTGTACAGTCGGTAAAAATGGCTCTCCCTTGCTCTGCCTCCAACATGCCTCCATCTAAAAGCATAGGTTATCCAGAGTTTTCTCTGTAGTTATACTGCTATAGGCTTAGACTGCTGGAGGACACACTGACCACTTTTCACACTCTACTACTTTCTTCAACAATCTGCTCTTTAACTGTATTGTTTCCTGCTATTTCAGCTGTTAACTTCATTTCTCTCTAAAGCCCCCTTCAGACAGGCCATGAAAAACGGAAATGTTCAGGACTCTGTCCGTAAGACCTTTGTGTCTGAATACAAACATCCGGATAATGTTTTCCGTAATTTAACCGGACAACGCCCCTGGTAACAGGTCCAGACTTGTTACGGAAAAGGTGGCTGCTTCAGACTGGTGAGGTTGAGTTCCGGACGGGGAGGAGGGGGAGGAGGAGGGGACCGGGGGACGCTGTGCGCACCTAGATAGCTTGCTCCTGTAGCATGCGGCGAACCATGGCAGCTCGCCTCCTACGGTACCGTCTAGACGCGCGACAGAGCGCTTCAAACCGCTTCCGTGATTCCTTTAACCATTGAGCTTCATCATCCAGGTCTCTCTTTGTGTGTGCAGAATTATGCTTAACATAAGTCAGATCCCGATGGTGTGTGTGTGTGTGTGTGTGTGTGTGTGTGTGTGTGTGTGTGTGTGTGTGTGTGTGTGTGTGTGTGTGCTCTGTCTTCTCCATCCCCAACCCACAACCAGCAGCCCGGCAGAGTCCCGGGAGATATCAGCGGCAAGCCCACAGGCCCGCCCACAGCCTCCCACCCCCCAGCCGGCCGAGCCCAGGACCCAGCGACCCGGGACCCAGGGGAGACCACCCCCACCGGGGACCCAGCAGAGCCCAGGGACCCAGATCCCACCAGGCAGCCACTGGGATCGATCAGGCAGACGCCAAAAATCATAAACCCCCTGACCCGGGAGCCACGAGCACTCAGGCAGACCAAGGCACCACACCCCACACCAGGTGTGGCAGGGGGAGGGGAGACAAAGATGTATATCATCAAAAGAAGTCCCAGGAGAAGCGAGGAGTCAAAGGCCCCACCTGACATATACAGTCATACACAGACACAGTCACACACTCCCTCCCTCATGCTCAAACACACATACAACCTAAAACTTACAAAAATGCACGCCGGACACCCACTCATGCTCCCCATACACACCCTATTCACTCTGGTCCCGGTACTGCTGCACATGGGGTACAACCATCACAGGTTCCCAGAGTTCGACCCTTTCTGCTGGGGTGCTGATGAGCAGGCTCCCCTGCCCAACGCTGAGCAAAGCAACTCACCACCCCAGACCCCAACCAGACGGCCAGATCTCTCTCCTAGCCTCCAGCCCCGGGAAGCCAAGCGACAACAGAGGTGTGCTAAGACCCCTAGTCTCCCTCCGCCTGTGCTGGGCCATGTGCTTCCTAAAGTCCACAACAACCTCTACTGTCTTCTGGGCATTTAGCACCAGGTTGATGTAGCTGCACCAGGAAGTCAGCTGTTCGACCTCCATTCTGTAGGCAGACTCATCCCTGTCTGAGGTGAGTCTAATGACGGTGGTGTCATCTGCAAACTTGATAAGTTTGACAGACTCGTGGTTGGAGTTGCAGATGTTGGTGTACAGGGAGAAGAGCAGAGGGGAGAGAACAGAACCCTGACAGCAACCGGTGCTGATGGTCTGCAGGTCATAGAGATTCTTCCCCTG
The DNA here is from genome assembly GCA_006942095.1 of Nothobranchius kuhntae. Taxonomy (NCBI): domain Eukaryota; kingdom Metazoa; phylum Chordata; class Actinopteri; order Cyprinodontiformes; family Nothobranchiidae; genus Nothobranchius; species Nothobranchius kuhntae. The sequence goes on from SSNQ01034556.1 coordinate 791,046, forward strand.
CCTTACTTGTTACTTCCTGTTTGTCAGGAAGTTAGTGATTCACCTGCAGATGGATCTGTCAGGCTTTTCAAATCCTAGAGTTGTACCTTATATTTTCTATCAGAAGCTAATGCAGGAGATAAGTATAGGAGACTATTTTCATGTTCAGCCTGCATGCAAAACTCAGAGCTACTGATTATAATCTGAAAATAATCATTAAAAACATTTTTGTCACACATTTAAAATGTGAATTTGCAGGATTCCTCATATTTTTTTTCTCTTTCTGCAAATGTGTGAGGATAATTGATTTCAGGATGCCACAGAGCAGTATGAGTATGAGCTGCTTAAACACAATGTGGTGCTGCTTGTTCTATGAAGAGGGTAAAGAAGTTACGGACCGCCGTCAGAGGGGATGCCCTTTGGCTCTGCATCATAAGGCTTTAATGGACCAACAGGTGGGCTGCTCTCTGTTGCCATAAGGTTCAGCGACCTCAGGGGGTAAATGATACAGCGAATGACTGTTTCTGCCTTCATTAATCTCCTGAGTTGGAAACTGAGAGGGGCAGAGGTTTCCTTCAGCCTTGATCTCAACCTTACGACCCTGTCAGATCATTTGTTTTCATTAGTCCCCACTCAGATGTCCTGGCCAGTCCTGGTTCAGACCTCCCCCCTGGCCCATGAGTGGTCAGGATTCTCTGCACACATCTCCCGGGTTCTTCTAACCTTCTAACCAGAAGGACCTGTGACAGCTTTAAATCCCTGAAATGACTGTATTCTCTTGTGTAGAAAGATGAGAGGAAAACAATAATTAAAACTACAAGGGAAATATAGAGCGCATGCCAGCATCACAGCAGAGCTCCCAGGTTCATGATCAGTGCACAACAGGAAAAAAGAACTTAACAGCCCGTCTTCATCTGGCCTCACACAGTTCCAGCCACCGGGTGGGATGTTTGAGTGTCTTTTTTCTCAGTCTAATGCTTATTTGTGAGCCAGCTGGGGGACTAGCAGCATAACTGGATGCCTATATCTAACAAAGGTTTCTCCAAGGTCACAGCCTCCACACAACGACCCACTGCTTCTACCGATCCAAGAACCGCTCAGTGGCCAGCAAATTGTTGATCCTGGAAGAGCGTCAAGATCTTTGCATGCAGTCATTGGAGGGATTTTGTCTTGCTGCAAACAAAATATTTGGGTGTATATGTTTATTTATTTATTTATTTATTTATTTTTGTGCTCCAAACAAAGAAAGGAAAGGCGTTGGGTTGGATCTAGAGGCACGTTCTGGGCTCAGGTTAAAAGCTGCCCTGTCGTCAGAGAGAAGATTGGTGGGATTGGTCACATCATGCTTGTATTTTATCTTCAGACAAACAGCATCACATTACGCAGATCAGTCGGTTCAGGTGTGATGTAGGAGAGGCAAATAGGCTTTGATCCATCTTTAAAGGAAAACGTCACATTAATCAAGGAGCTGCAGGAGAGCGAGGAAACACACAATCTTTGAAGAACTGGGGTGGAAATGCCAAGTTTACCAACAACAGTTCAGTGAAGGCTGAGCTGTAGATGTCAGACACTGGGAAGCATCTTTAAAGAGCAAGTCACCCCCTACAAGAAACTTACTTCACTCCCTCTTCATGTTTGAAAAATGCAACAAATGCTGTTGCCTAGCAGACCAAGAGGGTGGAGCCACTAACAAATACACACACACAGGCTCACAACGGCATTGTGACATCATAATGTACCAGTTTACATCATAGCATACCTCTTAGCCAGTAGCAGTGGCAGATTTAAATTCAAATGCAGTGCAGAGTTTTTACCTGACGACGGCACAACACTGACAGTTTTAGACAGAATATTTTAACTAAGATGCCCTGAAGTACCAAATTATTGACCACGCATGTCTGCAGCACAATTAGACACACATTTATATAGTTTATCAGCACAAATATTTGATTCGGGGGTGACTTGCTCTTTAAAGAGCTATGTGGGGCCATTATAAGCCTCAGCAAGCCCATGCCAGGCCTAATGAAAACACTGACATCTGAGGGCCAGAGGCGTTCCAGGTCTGAACTCTAGGGCTGTTGCAGCGTGTGTCAAATTACATACAATGATGGTTATCACAAACACTTCCCAGACACGCTAAATGCTGGTCTGCTGGCAAACGGACCTGAAGTTTAAAGGCTCAAGCTGAGCTCTAAACAACAGAGTGGTGTGATGTGGACACACCAAAGTGCATCCAGAGGTAAACAAGTGTTCAGGTGAAAGATAAACAGATTTCAGGCTTTGGGCCAAAGACGAAATAGTAAGCTTTTGCTTTAAAGTAGATTCTATTTATAGTTAAAAGTGTGGATGTGAACTTGACAGGTTGGTGCTGCCATCTCAGCGACTGAGGTGTTACCTTCAACAGCAAAGCTTGTGATACGCCGTCATACGTGCGCCTGAACTGAATGATCTTGAGAACATGTCATAGATGTCTGGTAATGTTTACAGAAACATGAAGTCACGTGTAAAGATCAGTGAGAACGTTGCCATGTGCACAGGTTGCTTATACGTGGCATTAATTCATATTTATAAAAATATGAACATTTGCATTTCAGTGGGCCTTTAAAACCACTTTTGGTGCTGGAGAAAACCAAGATGTAGAAACGTCTCACTGCTTTCATTGTATATTTGAGGACGTGTTGTTTGCTGGAACCCAGAATATGTTTGCTGCTTCTGTCACACACGTTTGATGATTCCTGTGACAGTTATGAGGGCTCAATGCAACACAAGAGGGCTTGATTGCTTTAACTACCTATTTACCATTAAAAGACCATAAATCTTAGGTGTGACAGGCATTCTCCCCCTGGCAAACCCAAGGATTCCTTTTGACTTTGTGTTCCTGGAAGGGTGTGGTGAGCTCAAACCGGCGCTTTGGAAGCAAGTATGTGCACATAAAATAAACATTGGCTTTTGATTGAAAGGCTTGTTGAACATGGAGCGGATTATATTAGAAAATAGAGCAGGTTTTTTTTGTAATTTCAGTTTGGAAAACCTGTTGCATTCATGGATGAGATTTCAAGATGACACGTTGGATGTTTACATCAGATTTTTAACAGAAAAAACTGTAAGGTGTTTTTGGTCACTTAAACGCGTGTTTTCCGTGTTTGCACGGGCAGCTTACAAGATTCTGAAGTTAAATTGTGTGATTTGTCCACAAATACTGAAACAAATCTGTTTCACCAGCTGAATAACACGTTATCATTATTTTTGAGAAAGCCTGCCGCTGTCTAATTCAGATTCCAGTGGTGTTGCGGGTGCTACAGGGAGAAAGAAATCTATTCCAGCAGATAGCTCCAGCTCATGAACGCCCACACGTACTGGACATTTGGTATGAAACCAACACTTGAAAATGGAGGCCTGGAGGCAGCCTTGGCATTTCGTGGATGTGAAAGAGAGACTGACCTCAGATGGTTCAGGATTTACAAGCTGAGCGACCTGAGGGACCGGCCAGCTCCTCTGTGAGAAGGCAGCCACTCGTGATGCAAAGAGTTACAGCCAGACTCTCTACTCTCTTCTGTCGCCGAATCAAATGGCCAAATTCCCACCACTGCTTCCTGTACAGATCTACAGAACGTCTTTATGAACAAGATCTTAGATGTTCTGGCCTTCAGCCTCCAGCACCAATCATCAGTGTGGAACCACCAGGCCCAGCTGTTTTCTCTGACTCATCTCCAGTTCAACTCGCTGAGTCCACACCTCTGGTGAATACAAGTCTTTGCTGGATCTAAGCAGTTCATTAAATCAGCATTAAACAAACCTTTTATGTGGACAGAGTCAGTCCAATAAAACAGAAGCCTGTCTTTCATGGGTTTGTTTTGATAAAGTTGAATTTAATGCTGTGCTCAGCCTGTTTTCCTGTTGATTCTGAAGTGTAGGAATTCAGAAGTCATCACCTCGGTGCAAGGAGCTTAAGTGATGGACTGACTTTATTTTCCTCCACCCTGAGTTGAACTCCATTAAGAGCTGCCTGAAGTCTGTAATTTTACAGGCAGGCTCCTGTCGTGTTTGTCTTGTCTCCTCCTCAGGGGGTTGACGACTTGCCACAAACCAGCTTCGGTTCAGCTGTACGGCTCTCTGCAGAGAACACAGTTAACAGATGTGCCATCTACATGACTGCAACAGAAGATGGTGTAAAATAGAGTATGCACCTTTTTTAATCAGTTTGTTTTAAAGGCCAGTTTCATGCATGTTCGACAAACGTCTGATTTTGTCACTTGCCAGTAAATGTCTGATTATAGCTTCTTGTTCAGTCAGAGCAGAACTGCATGAACCCTCAGTTCTAAAATGACATTGTTTCACCACCTAAAGACTACAGATTGTTTAGGCTAATGAAAGGATGACTCATCTTGGATTGTTTTCTATATCAGTGATTGGCACATTGTAAAATCCTGCTCATTTTGGACATCAATGAAACGGTTAAATCCTGTTTATGGCTCGGCCGTTTGACATGTACAGCTGAAGATCATGAACACGCACCCTCAGTCATCCCCTGGTTAACCTTGTCAGAATCTGCCTTTAGGTGACAGAGGAGCCCTGGAGCTCTGGGACCACACAGCCTCATCGTTTCAGCCCAGATCAGAGGGTCCTCGCTCCAGTCCGACAGGTGCCGAGGCGCTCGATGAAATGCTGTGGTGGGCGTGGATTTAGATAAAAATGTCCAGTGCTAAGAAAGTTAATACACAGTCCTGGTTTTCTCAGACTTGCTGAGCAGAAGACTGCGAGCTGCCTTTTAATCTGCAGAGATGAGGAAGATGAAAGAGGAATGAGGGATGAAGCATGCCAGGAATGTTGAAGCAAAAGCTCCAGGAAGGAGAGGTGGTGAAAATGTGGAGCGTCTTTAGGGAAAATCCACCCAAGTGGCTCTGTAGTGAGATTTTTGTTCTTGACTGCAGCTCCACTTATTGCTGGTTTAGTAAAACTGCTGATTTAAGTTGTTTTAACAATAAACACGGGCTGATCCATGTCAGGGGGCTCAGAAAAGTAGCTAAAAACATCTAACACATGTATGTTTCAAGTTTATGTGTAATTTTATGATCTAAGAAAACATTAA
>SSNQ01034556.1:805963-833400 GCA_006942095.1 Nothobranchius kuhntae
TGTGTGTGTGTGTGTGTGTGTGTGTGTGTGTGTGTGTGTGTGTGTGTGTGTGTGTGTGTGTGTGTGTGTGTGTGTGTGAGAGAGAGAGAGAGAGAGAGAGAGAGAGAGAGAGAGAGAGAGAGAGAGAGAGAGAGAGAGAGAGACATCTTTGAAGAATAAGGTCATGACCACATGACCACGGTCACCGATTCTTGTCATGTGTCTTTACCTACATATGTCTGATCTCAGAATTGTGTGTACTGAAACTCTAATTTCCCTCTGGCATTAATAAAGTATCTTTGAATTTGAATTTGAATTGAATGATCAACTGCAAAAGGCAGAACTACTCAGCCACATTTGTAATGAAGAGAAGTGTGAAGGAAAAGTTGAGCTCTTCAGAAGCAACCCACTAAGCTGAGGTTTTCACCTTTACCTCATGGTAAAGGAGCATAAAGATTGTTACACGTCTATAACCTGTTGTCTTTTTGTTTTATGTTTCATGTCACAAAGATAGACATTAAGCGATAAAACCAGTGACGTGTCCAAGCGTGCTTTCCTGTCGACATCTTTTATTGTAAAAGGTCAAACCGGAAGTGCTTAATGGCTCCGTGTAACTTGACGCCGTTGATAATCGGAGCGTCTCTAGTTGAGCGCGCACACGCTGGCAGCTGGTGATGGGAGATGCACTGCGTCGCGCGCAGGTTGCTGCTCAACTAGAAACGTTCAGTTTGACTTCTTTTCTTTTAGATGTGTGATTAATTACAGGATTGTAAAACCATACAACGTTTATCAGTCTTTTTGGAAGAAGAAACGGAACAGTCTTTTCTTCCACTCTTTAAAATGTTGGTGTTGATGTTTTTGTTTGGGGAAATTGCGCGACGCTGAGGATTTGAACCATGATGCCAAGCAGGGAGTAAAGTGGTTTGTTTCCTCAAAATGCCTTAAAACTGGAATCCAACTTTCCCTGGAGTTCTTATGGAATACAGCCCCGCTTTACTCGGCTCTCATGTTGTGCCATCATCCCACGCGAAGAACAAACTCTTCGTGTTCTGCGTGATGTTGTCCCTTTGGATATATATGATATATTGCTGCGTTGGCTACTGCTCAACCATCCCGAACCTGGCGTACGGTTCGGTCCGCACACGCGAGGGTGATGCTGCGGTGGACGATCAGGACTTGTCTCCGGGGGCTTCCAGAGATTTACTGAATAATGAGAACGATTTGGACAGCAGAGGAGACGAGTGGGATGAAGTCAGAGGCGAGGCCAGGGCGCTAGATGATGATGAAGATGATGATGATGCCATGTCCAGTTTCCTCAATGAGACGGAAAGTAAAAAGTTGCCCCAAGCGATCATCATCGGTGTGAAGAAAGGAGGAACCCGGGCACTGCTGGAGTTCCTGCGCCTGCACCCGGACATCAGGGCGGCGGGAGCGGAGCCGCACTTCTTCGACCGCAATTACGACAAGGGACTGCCCTGGTACAGGTAGCCACCACGGGAATACTGTTCTGATTGATGCAGCAAAGATAGATGATTGATAATTACCTAAATCTGAGACGTTATAACACCTGATGACATCCACGACTTCAGCAGAACCGCTTGGTCATATTTCCTGGAAGTGATTTGATTTGAAGTTCCAGGAAAACATAAATGCAGCTATTTGCGCTGACAGTTTAATGCACCTTCCAGCCTTACTTGATCCGCTCTCATTAGCTCATATTTTAATTCACAACCCAGTATAAAGAAAATAACATAAAGTTCAAAGATTGATTTCAAACATCATGCATCTGTAATTAAAATGTTTATTCTTCAAAGTTTACATGGGCTATTAAACTATTTCAGCAAGTGTTACTCCAAAGTCTTGCAACAGCGTCCATCAAGTTATGGCCATAGAAATGTATGAGATGTGAAATTATATAAATATTCTAAATGACAGTAACAAGATCTGCACACACTCAAGGGTGCATTTCTGTCAAATTTATGTTCCTTATACTACAAATAAAACAGATTTTTTTTATTTCACATCCAATTTTTTTAAAAGGACAATACATTTAATAAACATGATCTCAAAAATGTAACAAAATACCTAATAAAAATCGTCGATTTTACATGTTTTTATGAAAACAAAACTGAAAAACTCAGCATCATAATAAAACTGACGGATGTGGAGCACGGGTGATGTGATTGTCTGGATTATTCCACAAGCGCATTAATTTAATATCATGAATAAGCACAGCGGCACTTTATTCCAACAAGTCTTAGTAAAAACCCTAATTTTCCAGTTTATCCAGAAATTTCATGCAACTCTTATCAGTCATGTTCCTTTTCAAATGGCACTGGAATTTTGTGCATGTTTGCCGGACCTTCCCTGGGACTTCCTGGAATTAGTTTTTCTTATTTTTTCAAACCTCCGTCCCTGAATAGACTCTCGATGGGTCGCTGATAGAGGCGAAAAGCAGAAGGTTCTGACCTGGATGCTGCTTAAACAACATTGGCTGATGATACCAAATGAACAAGTTACATAATGGTGTCATACGCAGAGGAGATTCAAGGAGTATCTAGTAGCTATTGATTCAGTTGCAGTGGTTGCTTTAGATCTTCAATCCAAACAAGTATCAACGTCAAAAAGAGGTGTCTGGGATATGCAGTTACTTGCATGTTGTGTAATATAACATTTTTATTCCCCGTCATGGCAACAAGTGTCCTTGTGCTGAGCGCCTCTATGCAAACCCCTTGACAAAGCTGCACAATCACAAAACTTTCCACTCACATTGAAAGATGAATTACACATGAAAATCAATTCCTGGAAAAATATTGATATTTTGCACTCCCAACACCTTCCTGGAAACATTTTCTATGCTATACATGAGAGGTGCCACAGTATTATTAACCCTCTGGAGGCAGGCGTTGCAGATGTGCAACATTAAAATCTACGTGGTTACTCCACAGACGTATTTCATGAGCATATTTTAACTCAAAAGTACCCCTGAAGGACTTAGTTGTTCGTCATTTTATCAAAACTTATTTTGAGTCGGAGAGGTTTAAAATAAGGAGTGAATCCACTAATTCTGATCTCCATTTGACAGAGCCAAGCCATCCTCTCAAAGCTTACACGCTAACAGCCTTTTAAATAAACAAAGTGAGTTCAAATAACCTGTTTCCCTGAAAAGTTGCACTAACTAACTTGTATGAAGTTCCTCTTACTCAAAAGTGAAACACTTTTAGTAAGTTTCTTGTAGGGGGTGACTTGCTCTTTAAAGAGCAAGTCACCCCCTACCAGAGTCTTACCCCCCTCCCATTTCATTGTTTGAAAAATGCAACAAATGCTGTTGCCTGGCAAACCGAGAGGGCGGAGCTGCCAACAAATGCACACACACACACACACACACACACACACACACACACACACACACACACACACACACACACACACACACACACACAGGCTCACAGGCTCACAGGCTCACAATGACATAATGTACCAGCTAACATCGTAGACTACGTTTACATGCAGTCAATATACGGGTTATGATCGGGTTAAGGTCGGGATTCGGGTTTCTGAGTTGATCAGAATAACCCGTTTATAAGCATAAATAGAAAGAGTTACCTCTAACTTGCATAACCCGATTTAAATGCGGACGTTGGGGTAGCGTCAGGATGTATGGACTACGTCTAGACGCAATATGCGTCATTTCTGGTTCTTCTTGTTCCGGTATCCGTGAAAGCAACAACATGTTTCCCAGTTCGGAAGAGATAGCGACCGCGTTTGTTTGTGCTTTAGTTTCCTCGTCACTCCAAAAGTGTGGTGCTGTGCCGCGACTCGCCATTTTGCTCCCAACTTGTTGTTTACTTCCGGTGTTCTGGCGCATACAAGACATCTCGCTACTCAAAAGACCAAGATTCCTTGCGAACAGAGCATGTGCAGAACACACGCTTTGATGGGGATATCCCGATATGCGTTTACACGACCAAACATTCGGGTTAGAAAAGGGTTACCCCAGGTGTAGTAACCGGGTTTTTAAAAACCCAGTTATGAGCATATCCGGGTTTTTGGCGGTGTTTACATGGACCTGCGGAACCGGGTTATTGTGAATATTCGGGTTTTAAAAGGGTTACTGGCTGCATGTAAACGCACTCATTGTGTACCTCTTAGCCGACATCGGTGGCAGATTTATATTCAAATGCAGTGCAGAGATTTTACCTGACAACGGCACAACACTGACAGCTTTAGGCAGAGTATTTAAAATTTTACTAAGATGCACTAAAGTGCCAAATTATTGACTCCACGTGTCTACATCATGATTAGACACACACACACACACACACACATACACACACACACACACACACACACACACACACACACACACACACACACACACACACACACACACACACACACACACACACACACACACACACACACACACACACATATATATATATATATATATATATATATATATATATATATATATATATATGTATATATATATATATGTATATATATATATCATATCAGCAAAAATAAAGTTGATTTGGGGGTGACTTGCTCTTTACACATCTGAATTTTGTTAGATATACTTATTTTATTTTGGCTGATGTCCATAAACTACTTTTAGGTACCGTAATCTAAAAGAGTAGACCCTGCTGATTGGCAGATGACCCTGTGTGCCTGCCATGAGGTGCCCAGCCCGAGTAACTATTTTCTTTCTGCACTGAATGGAGAGGAGCGAGAAATCATCATGTTGATTGAAAAAGACGACTACTTACAACCATTTTGGTAAGAATGTTCTTTCATTAGTTATGTTGCATTTTGTTTCATCCTTTTTTCAATTCCTGAGTAAACTTACAAATCATAACTGTGTGGCGAGATGTCTAATGTTTAATATGATCTGTGACTTAAATCTGCAAAACAGTAGGTTACAAAAAGCTTTATGGGAGAAATGTTATAAAGAATTTTAGAATTTTACATTAGCATTTTTATTCATCAAAGTGAAATAGAACGTTTTAAAATGTTATTGAAAGAGTCATTTGGCCTTATGTTGGTAATACAGTATAAGACTATCTCTTTCACCATGAAGACATGAGTTAGACTTCGTCATATTATAGAAACAGAATTTAGAGCCATGTTTTAGTTTGAAAATAAAGACTTCGTTTTTTATAGGAACATGCAAACTGCTCTTTTAAATGAATTAATACATGTCGATCATTTCTAGGGTATTTTTCTTAAGTGGAGCTCTGTTTGCACAGACACACATAATGTGAGCTACAGAAACTCTGAGTACTATGATACTTAACAGTGTTTTGCTGATTTGTCGTATTTTAAAATGTCAGCTTTATTTCCTTTTTTTAGCGGCGTTTCCATCAGGCCAACGGCTGACCACGGCCCTGACTATGAAGCACCACTGAGGTTCCTCCTGCTGACAAGGATGATGAGCTCTGATTTTGCAGTGATTTGAAATCAAGGTAGAATCTCGTACATCACCTCACATTCTTTTTTTTATTTCAAACATTATGTATTCAACAGTGTTTTTAAAAGCTGCAGTTTTTAGCCTGGTCAAAATAACAACTTAACGTTATGGACCAAAATTAGAAAATACTAAAGCTTGACTTGGTTTCTTCAAATGTGGTGTCTAATAGTATGTAAATGCTTTGTTTTTACCCACGCAGCTCTACATGGATCTCCATGAGACCACAAACCAAAATCTGCAACACTCCATCTGTTCTTGACTGGACCTGTGGTCACCTCAACATCTGTTGCTGTACAAAAAGAAGAGGACTGGAATTTCAGGCGAGGTGATGAAATAAACTCATGAAGACTTTTGAAGAACAGGTAAAAATGCTTCAAAAATCCTAAACTGAGGCTGATTGCAAAAAATATAACACTTTACAATTAGGTATGCAAAATTGTGCTTCATTACTAGGGAATGACTTAGGGGGTAATTTGTAGTGAAGCAGGGAAGAATAGGTAGTTAACCAGTAGTTGCTGGTGAAAACACTCGTCTTTTCAGTGGTTATCTATGAAAGCAATAAGAAATGAATCCCAGATGAATGTAGTGCCTGTAGACTCTTTCGTAAACTTCATGAAGGATGCAGATAATTTGCAACATCACACTGATTCAACATCCCTGTTTCATCTTGATTTCACTCGTCTGTCACTTTGTCGTCCATCGTCGGCATCCGTCCAGAAAACTAATGCCTTCAATTCAACTTTTTTTTCACCTTGTTTGTCATTTTCATTCCTACTCCTTGTCACCATTTTACACTTATTTTTTGAATATCTGATCAACAGAGCTCATTTACATCAGATTCTAGCTGAACTCTTGGTCCTAGTGCTCAACCAGTCTATTTAAGATAACATAATATTGGTTTTGTATGGTAAAAAGTGCAGGGAACAAAAACTGACTTTGGAAAAAGTGTGTGTGTGTGTGTGTGTGTGTGTGTGTGTGTGTGTGTGTGTGTGTGTGTGTGTGTGTGTGTGTGTGTGTGTGTGTGTGTGTGTGTGTGTGTGTGTGTGTGTGTGTGTGTGTGCGCGGTGGGAGGTAATATTACCTACTGCTTTTGTGTACACTAAAGTGAAGCCTCCTCCCAAGTACCTACTGAGGGACGAATCTGTACTTACTCAGTACTCAACCATTACTTATATGTTGTTACATTGCCATGTACCAGAGGTGTGACCAAGTCACTGCTTTGCAAGTCACAAGTAAGTCACAAGTCTTTCCATTCAAGTCTCGAGTCAAGTCTAATTCAAAGACAATCAAGTCCAAGTCGAGTCCAAAGTCAATGATGTGGAAGTCCAAGTCAAGTCCAAGTCCTTAACTTTGAATTTTCAAGTCATAATCAAGTCATATGTCCAACTTCAATTAAATGGCAATGATAATAAATAAATCCCAGAAGCAGGAAGTGCTGCTGCATTCAGCAGTACAAGATCAAACCCAGAACGAAGAATGGTTTATGATTTTTGTCCACGTCGTGCCACTTTTGTGCTAAAATATCAAATATGCTCAAGTCATCATCAAGTCAACAGTTGCAAATTGATTCAAGTCATTGGTGTTCAAGTCCGAGTCAAGTTGTAAGTTTTTATAGATTTTATCAAGTCAAGTCAGAAGTCATTAAAATAATGACTCAAGTCTGACTCGAGTCCAAGTCATGTGATTCGAGTCCACACCTCTGCCATTTACCATAAAGGCATTGAGCTCATTCACCCATCATTTTCTTCCATCTTGTGTGTGGTAATATTCCAGAGATGGGTGACCAAAATCCTGCAGGTTACAGTGTTACCTGTCTCAAATCAATCACTAACAAAATGTTCAATGTTTAGGATACTTTTTTAGATAATCAGGAAAGTACACAAAAACACTTTTCAAAAATGAACTTTTACATTTATAAACTTTGAAATCAACATGTAAAACACTGTAAAATTCTGTTCTTCCCTGCTTCATTACTCATTACCCCCTAAGTTGTTCCCTAGTAATGAAGCACAATTTTGCGTACCTTATTGTAGTGTTACCAAAATACTAATTAATCACATCTTGTATCAGGACTTGGACAATACTTATAAAGTGATTTGCTGTGATTTGTCTATCCTTTTCTTTTGTTTGTGACATGTATTTTGAAATGACAAGTTGCTTATAATGAAAAATAAGTCTTGTAGATTAAATTTGTGCATTTCCTTTCCCCCACTTACATGTACAGTTGTGGTGGTTGTAGCGTCAAGAATGTCCTGTTTTTGACCTAAAGGTCATGATCTGCTGCGTCTGTTTGAGCAGAGACATAAAGTCTCTGACACAGGCTAATCTACATGAGATATTGGCAAGGTCTTTCATGCCCTCTGCTCGTCTGAACTGCTTCACCTCTGTTACAGCTCAAGACGAAGACAAAGAACTGTTTTGATAAATACATAATCAAACAACGTTTGTTATTGCCAATAATAATGTGAGCCCAAAGTTCAATCAATCTGTGAAATGACAATGTTATTACTTGATATTATAATCCTGTGATCAGTCGTATTTTACAAGTTATTATAATCCTGGACATTTGCACTAGACGTAATGCTAAAGTCACACGACACATTTCCTTTTGTCTGATCCAATCAGAACCTTCGTTTCTGACGCGAGGCGTGGATTTCTGTGGTGTTTGTATAAACCCTCTTTTGCATGTCAAATTCTGATTCGCCAGTAAACCAAAATATGACAATTATAAAAACTATTCCACACCACCTTTTCTTTAGTTCAAAAGCGTTCTACAGAAGTCTTGGACAGGCCATCTGGACTTCCTCTTCAGCCAAAAGAACCTCGACAAGCTGGATAAAATCTGTTGCAAGTTACACCTGGCTGCAACAGTTCCTTCAGAATAAAAGCGGAACCTCACAACCCCCTCAGGGTCTCGCTGTCGCCAATGAACCTGTCGTGACTTGGAAGCATTCCAAGACTAGTTTGGTATGCACCACTGCTTTTTTACCGGCTTTGGTTCCAAGGAGGGTCCAAGAGGACCTCGACATTCTGGATCTAAACGGAGGCTTCCTCTGGAGTACGTAGACAGACAGATGGCGTTTCTTGTGTGTTATAAATCTCCAACTAAAGGTTAGAGCGAAACATTCACTCCCACTCAGAACTAAATGCTTCTCCGGATCCGCTGGTTCTGATGATAACATTCCACACACACACCATCATCGCACGTCTCACTCCACCTTAGTCCATCAGTACACAGAGTTTTAAAATTAGCCTTGTTTTAATTGTGTAGAAATAAATTTCTTAACTATTATAAACCTGACTCTCTTTGTTTCCTCTGAGTTAATACGAAGTGTTGCTTAATCCCTGCAATAAAAAGTTCTGATTTTCTGGTTAAAATATTCAAAGATCCATCAGATTGATATTTCATATTTCTATGGAATCTCACATTTTATGGTTCATAAGTAAGATGTAAACTACCCATCCTTTACATGGTTATTTGACCTTTTAGTTTTTTTTAAGTATGATTTTACTGAACATGTAATACTTTTCAGGAGGAGTTAGAGGCAACAGTGGTTCTGGTGGCAGCTCCTGCTGGACTTCCCTTTGACAGTCTCCATGTGTCCTTTATCCTTGAGGACCAGATCGTGATGTTCCACAGATCCTAAACCAGCTTCACTGGTGATTTTGTTTGGACTGATGGTCTTCATATGAGACACCTTGAAAAGCTCATTCTATCCATGTTGTCGTTTTAAACCTGAATGCTGAAGAAAGCAGCTTCAACCTGCAGTGCAGGCTCTCAGAAATGAGCTGGAATAAAATATTTTCTTACAATCATGTTCTCAGTTGTTTTACCTGCATGCATAAACATTGACAATATCAATGGAAAATAGCCCTTTTCTTTTGTTTTTAGTGTTCTGTTAATTGTAAGTTTAAGCTGACTGTTTAAACTTGCCTGCCCATGTGAAACTACGCGTTCTCTGGTCCCTATGAGAAATTGACATTAATATTGGCTTTGACAAGCAATGTCTTTAATTGATTTTTCTACATGTAAGTCATCAGTTTGACTGACAAGGTTTTAATTGTACATTTATGGAGACGTTTTTGTTGAGGTCTGGTAATAAACTACATTGTCTATGATTTTTGTCTTGTATGAATGAATGAATGTATGTATGAATTAATGAATGAATGTTTTTTTTAATGACCACAAAACCATTTGAAAAAGTTAGATTAAAAAGCTGGGTTCAAGTAAAAATAACTTAATTTAAACATTTGACACTAACATTTATAAATAACCATTTAAAAACACTCCATATGAGTGGAGAAAAGAACGGTTTAAGTTGTGACTCAGTAGAACTAATGCATGAAACTGATTCACTCAAAATTCATTTTCTAAATGTTCACAATTTAAGGTAATGAAGTTAAATGATGCAAGGTCTCCTCAGTTCATTTGAGATGGACGGACTAAGCGGGTTTTACAGTGAGGAGAAGTGAAGTCTGTTTAAGTCTTTCTAACCCCTCCTTTCCACTGGAGCCGGCTCCGGTAGAAAGGAGGGGTGACCCTTTTAAGCTGCTTTAAGAAGTTCAAGACAAGTTTGGACAATATTGGATGATTGGTTGGGTCAGTCATCCAAATGAACTTGTAATCTACATTAAGACCTTAGAATAATGATGCTCATGTGGCAAACACAAATCAAATGTTCAAATAAATGAAATCATTAAAGGTAACTGGATGTGATCAAATCATTGCTGAAATTGCGGTATTGTCGAAGCTTGTTTGATTTTGTCAATCGTTTTCGCACGTTGCCATCAAACTCCCATTCACACACTAACTGCCTCATTGGAACTGAAGACAAGTCAAAAATCGTGGAGAAAAAAAAGGATAATATTGTATTGCAACACTACTTTATGACTAGGGATGGGAATCAAAAACTGATTGTTGCCGAGAATCAGTTCCCAATTTTCAAAGAATTCCGTTATCAACTCCAGTCTGCGTGAATGACATCACCATGCATGCTGCATAGCAGCTATGAGGCTGCCTCGCAGCTTTCAGCGGAGGCTTACAGCTGTGCTTTGTCATAAAGTAGTCCCAAGTCTAAAATGGCGCCTGTGATTTCTTTATATTACTAAGTATTTTCACTTGGAGTCAGTCTGGTGATTTAGGTCACCAAGCAGAATTGGGATCACTACTGACTGGTTTTAAAGGCTTTTATAATCACAATGCTAGTTGAGTCCATTCATTTTCTGTGTTTTATGCTTAGCTAAAGCTAAAGGAGTACAGCCGGGCCAGGAGAATGACTGGGCTGGTTATAATTATTTTTTTCCTACTTTTCTAACTCTGGGAAATCTGTCAACAGACAACATTCCAATTTTGGGTGGAATTTCCCTTTAAGGATCTTCCCATTAACTGCTCTTTTAATGCATAAAAAATAAGAGTGTTTTTTTAAAAAGTTAAAATGCACAAACCTCTCACTGGAAATACACCATGCTGTCAAGGAGTAATTATTTTTTGTTTTTCTGTCCAGTCATTTTTTTAAATAAGAGAGTACATCAATGGTCAAAACATGGTGTGAATTATTGTAAAAATGCCAGATTGTAGCCAAAGGCTAATTTCCGTTTGTCGTCCAACGGATGGGAACATGCATGGTTACTATTTAATCAAAAACTAGAATTTACATAAAAAATTACATCAAAGCTTATTGTAAATTAAAGTCAAAGTTATATCTTCTGGGATTAAAAAGGTCTGATCAGAGCTTTGATCCATGTCAGCTAACAGAACAATACTCATCGATGAAAGTGAATGAGAATTCCTGTCCAGATAATTATGTTTTATGATTATTCCGCTTAATGTAAAGTTGAAAGCTGTTCATGTTGAAGTTGGAGACGACAGAACCAAACACTGCGAGCATTATTCACTTAAAGAAGTGATCTATCTAATTAAATAACTTCAGTTGCAGCTCCAAAACATCCTGGCTTTAGCTCTTTGGTCAACATGCAGATATATTCACTGATTTGTTTCCCCATATGTTTCACTTCAGTGGCCTCAAACT
This sequence comes from Nothobranchius kuhntae, assembly GCA_006942095.1. Lineage (NCBI taxonomy): Eukaryota > Metazoa > Chordata > Actinopteri > Cyprinodontiformes > Nothobranchiidae > Nothobranchius > Nothobranchius kuhntae. The sequence goes on from SSNQ01034556.1 coordinate 817,445, forward strand.
AAAGATGAGCAGTCGCTTTGGGGAGAGGAGTCGTTCGGTGGGTGGGCTCATCTTTGAGCTGCGATTGGTGAATCCTTCATGCTGGAGGTCCGCTGTGTCTTATCATGCGGAGCCCCAAAAAGACGATAGTCTCTCACACAGCAGGATGCCAGCCACATTATTGCATGTTTTCAACCCCTGCCAGATAAAAAGGAGATGCAGATAGACGATTGTATACAGAGCACAAGAGGCAACTCCCAAAAGTCATGGGAATGGCTTCTTCTGTGGCCTCGCCTTTCTTCATCCGTAACGCAATTCTAACTTCCTCCCATTCTTTTTTTAGACAGATTAACGAGTCATCTCCCAAAATGAGACTCAGCTCAAGTTCCTCTGGGCTCCATACAGTCGATGTGACTTAATTGCTGTAATCATGTTTTTCCTCTTGAGGTTCCACATAAAGAACAAAGAGGAGCTTTCTAACAAACTCGCTGAGGGTGTCAAAGAAAACGGCCTAATCCTCTGCAGAGCCCTGGGGGAGCTTAGTTTGAGCCAGTGGCAGATAGAGGGCAGTAAATTTAAAGTGAGCCTTTTCAGACCGTCACAGTGTGGCGTAGGAGGAAAAGGGGAGGCTAGAGAACCCCCAAGGACCGCATTAACCCTGGAAATAAAAGAGCAGACAATTAGTGTAAAACACGTTTTCTCTGCCTTCACTTTGTATGCAAATGGGCTCATGAGGTTGAAAGTGCCCTTTGACGATGCCCAGCAGGAGTTCTTCAGAAAAAAGCAGTTAATGGAAGCTGCTTCCCCCAAAAATAAAGACACAAACTACGTTGAAGCTTTGTAAGCCTCAAAGTTGACTCTCAGGGAAAACTGTGTGAAGACTTGGCTGTGTTTGTGTCCAGTTGTGTCTGTTTTTTGCTTACTTGACACTTTTAGCAGCAGACACATTAAAAGGCTTCTGATGAAGCCTCCCTCTGTCTAAATGTGTGTGTCAGCAGCACTCTGAAAGGAAAAGATGGGAGAATAGCGTAGATAATGAGATGCTCCACAGAATCATTGTTCTTAAAAACACACATCATCACAAATCTCACCAAAGCTCTCACATCCTTTTAGATTCGGTCCTTTGTCAGATTGGTATTTCTACTAGCAATCGTTTACTTTCCCTCACTATTGTTTTTTAAGGATTTGACTTTAAATGCAGTGTAACAACTTATCTTAAAGTCAAACTGCAGCCCTTTTATAACTGCTCTATGGAATCACTGAAACCAAACAAGCTCTCTATTGTCTCCTCTTGAGTTGTCGACTGCTTTATCTCCCTCTTTTGTACAATCTTCAGAGGGAATTTGTTTCCTGCCTCAGTCGTTTTCTCTGCTGCACAGAGAGTTAGAGCATCTTGAGAAAGAGCCGGTGGGTTCTAGCCTTCTCTGTTTTGATTTTTTGAAGTCTTGTTTATTTTTGTGATCTCCTTCGACCCTCCTGCATCTGTGAGGAGTTACTTAATGAGTCCAGACCACTACATAATTTTTATGTTTAATGGAAATGGTGAAATCACAGATTAATATATTTAGGGAAAAATACATGATTTGAATAATGGAAAATGTTTTGGATAAACCAGCTTTTCTGGCTTAATAGAGATCTGAAAACGTTTGTTATATGTTTTAGTTTGTTGCTTTCAGATAAGCTAAACCAGCCAGTCTTGCAGTGATTTTGGAAAAAATCTAAATCTTATTGTGAATTAGCAGCTGCAGAAGGAAGAAGTCCAACAAAACAACAAGGCTTGTGATCACATGTGATTTTGCGTTGCATTCTGGGACATGGTGGATGTGTCGGTAGTGTCACGAGTGTAAACTAACTGTTAAAATAGACAGTGCATCTCAGAGAAGAAGCAGATTTGGGTGCAGAAAACACACTCTCATCCAGACCGGGATACTCGGGAGAGAGATGTTTGGTCACCTTACAGCTGTGATCCAAGCAAGCTGACCAGATTTTGTCTCTGTGGGTATGCCTCCAAGCAGGAAAAAGGTGAAATATTAGCCCGCTTTTCAGTTTGATGTACTTGTTCGGTGTGCGCACAAAGCAGTACAAGTGATAATGCTGCTGGAATTCATAATTTTATCCTCCTCAGCAAAAGCACTGCAGGTGCTCTCCATGTCCAAAATGTGCATAAGCCAGGTCCGTAGTCAACTTAAAGATGCGCACATTTTTCCGCTACGTTTTCTTTTCTAAATCCCAAGGTTTGCATGTAAAATATCTTACGCAGTTTTCCAACCCCGTTTTGTGCGTAAGCAAGCTTGATAAATGAGGTCCCAGTTCATTAAGCCAAAAAGTTTCCTTCATAAGGAACCCAGCAAATTGCATTGAGCCACTGACTAGTGTCAGAGTCTTTACAGCAATGCTCATACTAAGCAAGCATGCAGTGACAGTGGAGAGAAAATCTCCCTTTTAACAGGAAGAAACCTCCAGAGAATCCTGGCTTAGTATAAGCAGCCATCCGCCATGACTCACTGGGGATGGAGAACACACACACACAGACACACACACACACACACACACACACACACACACACACACACACACACACACACACACACACACACACACACACACACACACACACACACACACACACACACTTAGTAGTGTCGCTAAGGCTACATTGTTATTTCTTAGTACATATTCTATTTAATAAGAGATTAAGTTTATCATCTTTATAATGAATCTATAATTAATTCAATGGGTAAACTAGTAGTAGCACGTTCAATGTCAAAGAAAGTAAAATGCTATTATCAGGAGAGGGAGAATGTTGAAGTGGTTAGCAGCAGTGTGCTAGCCGATGGCCCCCTCCATGAGGGGGCGAAAAACATATACAGCTGAAATAGCAGGAAATAATGCAGGCAGGGAAGGGGAGTGTCGTCTTTACCAACTGTACACTCCACTTCCCTCTGTGCCCCCACTTGTCCAGATCTGGGCTAACAGATTTTAACCATAGACCCTATCAAATAAAAATGTTTTAAGCCTAACTTTATCATCAGAACTCTAGCTGCAGCATTTTGGACAAGCTGAAGACTTTTAACTACATTCTGTGGACTTCCTGAGAGTAATGAATTACAGTAATCTGGTCTTGATGTAATAAATGCATGAACTAGTTTTTCAGCATCACTCCTGGAAAGGATGCTTCTAATCTTAGCAATATTCCGAAGGTAAATAAAGGAAACCCTACAAAACCTGTTTAAAGTGGGATTTGAATGACATGTCCTGGTCAGAGATAACACCAAGGTTCCTTACTTTGTTCTCGGAGATTAATTTAATGCCTTTCAGGTCAGGTGATTGACTAAGCAATTTCCTTTTCTGAAGTTCTGGGCCAAACGATCACCAAAAGATAACTTCAGTCTTGTCTTCCTTTACCATGGTTGAGTAACATAACTGATCAAATGAATAATAGATCAGATGAAGCTGCAATACTGAGTGCGCTGTTGTAACAATATATAAGTAAGGAAACTTCCAGCTTGCTGCACCGGTGATGATGACACAATCACAAACCCTATTGACTTGAAGGATTTATCGTCAGGGTAATATCACAACAAATGAGTAACAAAACAATGAAGATAACAAAGTTCAATTTTCTTATTTTTTAGTCACATGTTTGCTTTGCAGGCTGTTGAACCAGTTCTGTATCAATGTAAAAAAAACTTTTTGGACCAATTAAAACTGAGCCTAAAAACCATGTCTAAAAGTAGATGTTTTCATGATTTAGTCCCTTTAAAATGAGGTACAATGGATCCTTGACTTCTAGTGACCATTTTCTTGCCATTTTCCGACTGATTGGATGGAAAATTGAAAGTCTCTGCTCAGCACGTCTACTTTTAAAGAAAAGGAATACAAGTTCTGTGACAAAGTTGAGAACAATATATATCAATGAAGTGAGCAGTGTTGGGGTGTAACAAAATCCATGTGCCACCAAAATGTATTCAGAACACCAAGTTTGAGTAACTGTATTTGGTTACAGTCACTATTTTTAAACATGGTATTTAGATTACAGTTATTTTCATAGTACCATTGAAATACTTGTTTGGTTTACTAGCCTGGCAAGCCATTCTATATATGTGAATATATAGTCTTGTCATGGCACATCAACAGCTGTCAGTAATGGCTCAAGATCTTTGGTTGTCTTTCAAACTGTCCCCACATGCTAATAGATAACTAACCGTGTGACATGCTCCCCACAATGGATGTCAGTCAACAAGGCAGTCCGACATACTCCATCAAATAGGATGCAAGAACGTATTTTTTTTAAATGAACGTAAGTACCTCGATGCCAAAACTGTTTCGAGCCGCGGTCTTGATTGATTTTTCTGTAACAGCCCGCCCACCAAGTGTTGTGATTGGACCGTTAAGGATGTCAGTCACGGCCCGGGGGTAGTCCGCCATACACCGTCAAAGAAGAGTCAACATCCCACCCACCAAAAAGATAGAGCTCTGTGAATGGACTGCCACCAGACGTTGGGGATAAGAGAGAGATAACATTGAAATGGGCAGTCAGACTGAACTTCTGACTGATTTGTGTAGAGCTCACCTGGTAGGTGTATACCAGATTTGTAGGTCATTCAGTGACATTCAGTTACTCAGCACGATTTGACATTGTAGCATAAGTTACCTAATTTTCTTACAACTCTCAAATAAAATATTAACTGAATGTCAGTATTGTTTTGTGTTGATGCAAGACTGACAGTTGTGTGTCAGACTGGCTCATGCGCTTTTCGTTTTTCTCCGATTGGACTAACCTCCACCAGGCAGGTTGTCCTTAGTTCTGCATGTAAACTGACAGTTAAGACAGAGGTTGGGGGAACAAAGACTCTAGTTCAGGAGGAATGCTGTTTAGAGACCAAGTTCAGTTCAGCAAGTTCAGCAGGAAGGTCATTTCTGTAAAAGTGTGATGAGGATGACTTTCAGTACCTGATGAGCATAAATGTAGTGCCCTGGGCATAGCTTCCCTAAAGATGTTTCCCTCTTGGGCTTCTGTCTGGAACTTGTCTCCCAGTAAGATGGTCCGATTGTTCCAAGTGGCTGCATACCATCACCACCTTTCATCCTGCCTTTAAGAAGAGGGATGATTCCCACAGTAGCTCAGCCCATCGCAGAGCTGCGGGGTAAGATAAGAACTATTCAGGACATTAGGTCATGCAGAAGCTTTTTGCAGAGACACCGCTTGTCACAGCTTTCTAAGGCTTTAACACAGATGCCAATTTGATTCAGTCAAAAACAATTCAGCAGGGAACGGGACACCTCAGTGGTTTTCTTGCAGTGTTCTTTACTTTGGAAAAGTAATTAGAGGGAACATCAGCCAACAGAAACAATCACAAAGCTGCATGAACTGATTGTAAATTCCTACCTTAGATCCAGCATCCCGATTAAACTGTAGGTTAAGAAGGAACTAAGTTTTACATTCTGTTCCTGTTGCGGTGCTTTAATTGACTAATTTGAATGGCTGGCAGGCAAGAAAAGCAACACATCAGTTAACCCATTTTGGGTAATTTCCATCGACATATATACTGGACAATTCAAATTCCATAGGCTCCAATAACACGTTTTTGAGGCTAAATTTGAGGTGGCCACCACCGCCATTTTGACCGTGTCACAGGTTCCGTCAAGCCCAGACTATTCCACAAAAGGGAAGAGAGGAGGAGCTGAGGGTGGGGCTGTAAATCTGGGATCAACTGACGACACCCGGTCGAACTAGCTACAAGCTAACCTGAAGCTAACCCAAAGCTAACGCGGAGGTGGGAGCTAAGCTAACGGAGGTAGAAACCTAGCTACAACCAGAGTTAACTGTGCACAACACCAGAGCTTCTGAGTCAGAGATACGCCGGGCTGACCGCTGGGTAAAACCGGGTGGAACACAGAGGTCTCACGAGAGCTCCACAAGCCGACAGCCGCACAGCAGACAAGCGCCGCTGCGATCTGAGATGCGCAGAGCTGCCGCTGGAGAGAACCGGGTGGAAAGGTTTCCATCCCAGAGCTCCACAAGCCAGCAGTCTGCGCAGCAGTCAGGAGCCGCGATCAGACAGAGATGCGCCGAGCTGCAGGGAGGAGACAACGGGTGGAAAACATCGGTTTCCATCCAGAGCTTCACAAGCCGGCAGCCCGCGCAGCAAACAGAAGCCGCGATCAGACAGAGATGCGCCGAGCTGCGGGGTTAAACAGTACATGTTAAAATCTAAGCTCAGCTTTGCAGTAACCTAAAATACATAAATATAATTTTACTTACCAAAAAAAAAAATGAAGTGGAGACTCCTTGGACACTCTATTAGTGCAATTAATGCCACAGCAAGTCATTTTGCCCAACAATTGCACAAAAGATATCCAAAAAAGAATACACAAACACAGAGACTCAAAATCCCGGAACAGTTTCCAAGCCAGACCGAGGCTCTACTGAGGCCTTTCCACGGAGCTAGCTCTGTGGTCACGTGAGTCGGATGCTCATTAATTATACAGAATTTTAGGCTTTTAATACACTTAAACAGAAGAGTGAGAAAAAAATTCACACCCCTCAGAGTTGTCATGAGTGTAAACTAGATAATTTAAACAAAAAACATGTTTTGGTACCAGGCTGTAAACATGTTTATTTCTGCTGTGAAATTTGTATTTTTAACATGGGAGTCAATGAGGATTTGCTCGCTTCTGACACCAGCCCCCAGCGGATGAGGGTGGAACTGCAATTTTTGGTACTTCTGGGTTGGACTCAATTTTTGAGCCGCATTGTGGGGGCTTGGTAATTTCTCAAAGCTTCTCCCTCACTCAAATATAAGCTTAACTTGATAGACTGTTCTTTGTTCTGAGGGAAAAGACCTTGAACATGGAGGTTGGTTAGGGTTACCCGGCTTTCCACAGCAGCCGTCAGCAGCACGTTACTGCAGCAGCACGTCATAGCTGCTGATAGGAACCGCTGTGGTCAACAGAACCTTTTCCACTGGAGCCGTCGGCAGCCGTCAGCAGCGCGAGTCGGCCGCGTCTCAGGAGCAGCATGTTGCGGCCTTTACGCGCCGGTTCTATTTTCTACGCGCGACGCCTCTGAAACGGGTCAAGTTCGACATTTTTGGGGAAGGAAAGACAGGAAATTGGACGCGGAAACGGAGCAAAGCTACCGAGATTTTCAGAATAAAGAACGTTCTGCCTTCCGGTTACTTTACTTTTAAAAAAGGTTACTAACTGTGCGTCCCCGTGAGAAGTTATCACCTAGCTAGCGGTCTCCTTTGTTTTTCAGGTCCGTATTGGCGATTATAAAACGGACAGAACATAAAACACAAACCATGTTGTAGTTTTCTCCTGCTTGTTGTTGTGTTTACTGACGAAGTCACTCGTGTGAATTCGTGCTCGGTCGGTGACAGCTGCTCCCCTGCTGCTTCGCGTCTCGTGGGAAGGGCCAGGCAGCAGCTTACGCGAGCAAGACGTGCTGCTGCAGTAACGTGCTGCTGACGGCTCCCATGGAAACCCGGAGTTAGGCTTCTTTATACTGGTTGAAAAAACGTTGTCATTTTGCTCTGTCAGAGACGTTGCCTGCTTTTTGTTCTTCCGAAGATAAAAATGCATGCACTTATCCATGTTTTTGTTGATAAAGAAGACATTTTGATTGCTTGTCGGTTTTTGCGTCCCTTGAGGCCCTGCAAAAAGCCGGTGGCAGTGTCTGTTTCCAGGAGATGTTGGAGATAATTGCAGAGGGTTCTGATGGAGTTGTTTGTGTGTCTTGTACCCATTACCTTGATTAGGTTTGTGGTGGCTTCACCACACACAATGGTTGCCAAGGCACTGAGGGACAGGGAAGAGCAGAGTGGTAAATGATTCATACTGAAGTAGCTCTGATTTCTAACCTTCTATAAAGTGCTTTACAATGGTGTTTTTATTGACACATTCATGCTGAATCTCTACTATAAATAGCTAAATAACCCCTTTTAATTGAGCATCTTTTCATTTTCTAAGCATAAAACACTGGTAAGCTTGTATATGTATAGCACCTTTTAGGGTGCTACCACACCTCCATGTTGCTTCCCAACACATCCAGTCATTCACTCATTCACACACACATTCACACACTGGTGGTTCTGAGCTACAATGTAGCCACAGCTGCCCTGGGGCACACGGACGGAGGTGAGGTTGGCATAAACAAGCATCACCGCACCCCCAACCATCACCAGCAGGTAACGTGGGATTGAGTGTCATGCTCAAGGACACAGCAACTGAAACAGACTGAGTGGGACTCGATCCCACAACCCTCCAGTTATGAGAGGGCACTTATTTACACTGCCACGGTCATTCCAATGACCATATTGGAGACATTTCCTGATTAAATAAAGAACAGCAAAAAAATTTCAAGGACAGATTGTCCTCGCTGTGAGACAGACCGTTGTACCGAGCTGTCCTAAGAATAACCACAAGGAACAGGTGACCTTCTGAAGAAACAGAACCTCAAGTGTGTGTTTGTGTGAAACTAAAAATAAAAATTGTTATATCCACTTGCAGAGAGTTTATTTTCACTGTGTGAATTTTATAGGATGGAAGCTGCAGGGTTTGGAGAGATGGGTGCATGCCGACATATGGTTGGAAATTACAGTAATCATGTTAATGACATGCCTCTTCTGCTTTCCTGTAGTTTGATTTAGTCACTGCCAGAACTGTAGGATATTTCTAAATAACTGAACAATAGAGAATCTAAAATGTAACCAAACTCTAACCCAACATCGGACATGATGGTGCAGTATACAAGTCTCTATTCTCACTCTTCTCATTTCCAGACATGATGATGATCTTGCCGATTGTCAAATCAGCAAGTGATCTAAAACTCTAATGACAAGCTGCAGAGAATTAAATGTGACTTCAACACTGTCCGTGTAAAGCTTTTAACAGGTTGGAATTTTAATTTCACCACTTTGATACTGGCGGAACATCGGAGAATGGAATGATTTCTTTGTTTATCTGGAAAGAAGCTTACCCATGGTATCCAAGGGAGCGATGGTCAGCCTTTAAAGCTGCCTAATTTGGTTCAGTCCTAATCCCCTTTGGGTCATTTAGGCTCTCATCCATTTAGGACTGCAGTTAACAGGTGGTAACTGCAGTTCTGATTGACTAGAGCTATCCATAACTAGAACTCTCAAGCGTTCAATGTTCAAAGAAATGCAAAACTTTACATTTATGTAAAGACAATGACCAACAAACAGATGCAATGATTGTGAAGTGAAAAACAGAATTTGGTTCTAAAATAGAATAAATGCATGAGATTTCACAAAGGACGCAACGTGAACTTTGGATTCCGTCAGTGATGATGGATGTGATTACTGCTTTGCTGCGTCTCTTTAGGTAGATTTCACAGGCCTGGGTACAGCAGCTCATGGCATCTACAACTGTTCTCTTTCAAATGGATGATGAGTTTCTGTGTAGCAGCAGTTTTAAACCCGACATGATGCGACTATCAATGTTAACCTCCTGAATTTGCAAATAAATGCATTTTTAAGCATCTCCATTGCTGATCAAACAAATTTAATTATTTTGTTTGCAGGGAGTTGATGCCAAAATCATCAGAGAGCCAGCTGACTATGGAGAAGACCCCCAGCTACTTTGTCACAAGAGATGTCCCCTCCCGGATCTACAGCATGTCTAAAGACACCAGACTGATCGTTGTGGTTCGTAATCCTGTGACACGAGCCATCTCAGACTACACTCAGACACGCTCCAAGAAGCCGGACATTGCCTCATTTGAAAGCCTCACTTTAAAAAACATTTCAGTGGGTGTGATTGACACCACATGGAGCGCCGTGCAAATCGGCCTGTATGCCAAGCACCTTGAACGCTGGCTCCAGTTCTTCCCCTTGGAGCAGTTGCTGTTTGTTAGCGGAGAGCGCCTCATCACCGACCCGGCAGGTGAGATGGCTCGTGTTCAGGTCTTTCTGGGACTCCGGAGGGTGATCACAGAGAAGTATTTCCACTTTAACCCAGCCAAAGGTTTCCCCTGCCTTAAGAGACCCGACGGGAACAGCAAGCCTCACTGTTTGGGCAAAACCAAAGGCAGAACTCATCCTAATATAAACCCAGAGGTCGTGCAACGTCTAAGGGACTTCTATAAACCTTTTAATAGGAAGTTTTATAAGATGACTGGTCAGGACTTTGGTTGGGATTAAGAGAAAAACCGTAAAATCTCATGTTGGTCCCTTGTCTGTGTTTTTAATTATTTAATAATTTCTTCATTCAGGATTGAGACATGTACAGTATTTAGTGGTGTGTAAAAATCTCAGAGGTATATTTTATGATAATTTATTGCTAAGATATCGAGTCACAAAGCTGCCTGATCAGGTCATTCAAGGGTTGAGTTTCCAAAAACCCTTTTCCTAAAAGCACAACATGGCGTCTGTTTTCTTTATTAGTATTATTTTGTTTTTTTCCTTTCACCTTGAATGAGGTCCAGCTCCACAATAAACTGGTAATACCCCTTTAACATTTGCCTGACCCTCAGAGGACTGTGCACCCACTTAGTCAGGTCGATACGGACCACAGCTGATCCTGTGCAACTTGCCAGGTGGATCAATACAGTAATAGCTCCTCATTGTGTCAATTAGAGCTGAGTGATGGAATCGCCTTGATCTCCTCAGCGTCTTAATAAAACATTTGTCCATCAAAGGCACAATGTTTATGGTTAAGCCTTGAGCCAAACTCAATCTAATACAGAAATATAATTACTGCTTGAGATTTCTGACTCCACCAGTATTTATTTTGTTGATCCAAGAGGGAGTTTGGTCACAGCGCTGGGAAGGTAATGTTGTTTTCCTTCGTGGAGCAGCTGCTCAGGCTTCATTCCTACAGAGAGACTTATTTAACACAATTAAAAAAAAACATGATTTGGTAACATTCATTGATTTGGACTGAAATTGCTTACATTGATCACTCAGGAGTTTTTTTTTTTTACATCCAATAATGAAACTTTGTGTGTGTGAATTACACCAATCCACAAACGAGCAGTTTTTTCTTTTTTTCAGAAACGCGAACAGAATAAAAATCAGCCTCTCCATCATGTCGAGTTTCTGAAACACGAGTGAGGTTGTAACATCAGTAATGATTTACAGAAAAACATTCAGACAGGACAACTTTTAAATAAGACACTGTCATGTCATTTTCCTGCAATAGAAAATAAACCTTGTTTTCCCCAGATTACTTTGTCATTTACTTTTTGTATTAGAAAATGTTACAAATGAGCTGTATTTGCTGACTAAGCTATTCTTTATTATCTGTTTGTGTCTCTGTTTCCCTGCAGAGACAGACTGCTGCTTCTAATTTCCGATTTTGCACATTATTGTGCTAATTAGCATGGTGCTATTAACTACTTTTAGCATCCTCAGCCTCCCACTGCTACTGCCGAAAGCGTGTGGTTGCCATGACCCCAGTAAACACAGATGGAAGTGTCAGGTTTCTCATCTAGATAGACGTAGTGTGTGATGAAAAGCATCAGAGCTCCTTTGTGTCCCTCAGTTAGACTTGACAGTTTGTTGTTAGCAGTTTGTCAGCCTTCAGCTCTAAAACTCATCACAAAGTTGCTGCTGACTCAAGAACACATATAGTCTGTTTTCAATTCACAACTTATTTTTAACATCTTCCTGTTTTACGCTTGATCATACTATATAAAAGTGTTGTTTAACGGTTACCTTTCTTTTAGCAATCTGTTGAATCTGTCATGAAACATCCAACAGCATGAGACAGATATGAATCAAGCTGCTCCATTAACAAACAGCCTTTATTTAACTCTCCACCCAAACACCCTCATTGACCTGAGGCTGCCAGAGGTGATGAAACCAGTCTCCCTGGTGGCAGGCTGGCTGGCTGATCAGCCGGGAAGCAACTCCCTTTGCAATTAAAGGCAAAGAGGAGAAGTATTGTAATTACAAAGCTCCCTGTTGGGAATTAACTGTTAGCATAAATCTCTATAGGCTATTGTTTGAAGGTTGGGAAGACAAAGAAAATAGTCGACCGGTAAATCGAGAGCCTGGCTTTCTGGCTCAGCTCCCTCTTCACCACGACAGATCGGCTCAGCATCCGCATCACTGCAGACGCCGAACCAATCCGCCTGTCGATCTCCCGATCCCTCCTACCCTCACTCGTGAACAAAACCCCGAGATACTTGAACTCCTCCACTTGAGGTAGGACCTCTCCCTCGACCTGGAGTTGGCAAGCCACCCTTTTCTGGTCGAGAACCATGGTCTCAGATTTGGAGGTGCTGATCCTCATCCCAGCCGCTTCACACTCAGCCGTGAACCTACCCAGCAAGAGCTGAAGGTCAGAGCTGGATGAAGCTAGGAGGACCACATCATTCGCAAAAAGCAGAGACGAGATTCTCCTGCCACCAAACTCGATACACTCCACACCACGACTGGGCCTAGAAATTCTTTCCATAAAGGTAATAAACAGAACCGGTGACAAAGGGCAGCCCTGGCGGAGTCCAACCCTCACTGGGAACAGGTCCGACTTACTACCGGCTATGCGGACCAAACTCACGCTCCTCTGGTAAAGGGACTGAATGGCCCTTAACAGAAAGCCACCCACCCCATACTCCTGGAGCGTCCCCACAAGGTGCCCCTGGGGACACGGTCATAAGCCTTCTCCAAATCCACAAAACACATAAGGATTGGTTGGGCAAACTCCCATGCCCCCTCCATCACCCTTGCAAGGGTATAGAGCTGGTCCACAGTTCCACGGCCAGGACGAAAACCACATTGCTCCTCCTCAATCTGAGATCCAACTATCGATCGGACCCTCCTCTCCAGTACCTTGGAGTAGAACTTTCCAGGGAGGCTGAGGAGTGTGATCCCCCTATAATTGGAACACATCCTCAGGTCACCCTTCTTAAAGATGGGGACCACCACCCCGGTCTGTCACTCCACAGGAACTGCCCTTGTTTAGAAATAATAATAATTGTTTAAAAATACAAAAACTTTTAAACTTCTCTCTCTCTCTCTCTTTGACTCTGGGTTATTACAAAGTGTCACCTAATCCCTGCAATAAAAGTTCAGATCTTCTGATTAAAGGTAGTATTCAAAGATACATCAAATTGATTCCATATTTTCTATGGAATCTCACCTTTGATGGTTTCCTATGTAAGATGTAACTATTGATACACTCAGAGCTGGATTAACGCAAAGGCAAAGTAGGCACGTGCCTAGGGCCTGATTGGCTGGATGGGGCCCAGACAGAGGGACAAAATTAAAAATAAATAAATTAAAAATAAAATGTACAAATGTCCTATGATAGAATTTGTAGATAGGACTCGTATCTACAATTTATTTCAATATTTATTAATGAACTAAAAATAGAGACAATGTTTATCTTAACCATAGACTGTTACATTAGCTACGTCACATTAACGCCAGTCCATGACTGTAGCCTACAACTTGGGCGCCACCCAATGTCAGAGAAGCGGTCAGAGTCACAGCGGGACACAACAAAGCTAGCAGGTGTTTTTGAGTAGGCTAACTTTCACGATGCTTTTGGGTGCGGCAAAACGTAAAAAGAAAAAAAAAATGAAGAGGAACAATAGAAGAGAAAGTGGGCAGCTTTACAGAAGTTTCGGTCGGTCCGACAGCTGTGAACCTGCTCGAGTCAGCAGAGCCAGAGGCCGGGCCCAAGCCAGACCCGGAGGAGACACGGCCCAAAGACGCGGTGGAAGATGCGGCGGGAAATGCGGCGGAAGACGCTGTAGCGCCAGCGCTGTCAACATCAACGCCGTCACAGAAGGACGAACTGGAAGAACAGGAGCCAGCCAGAAGTGAGCCCAGTATAGTCTTACAGGAGCCTCTAGACCAGGAGTGTCAAACTCATTTTAGCTCAGGAGCCACATTGAGGGAAATCTAGTCCCAAGTGGGTCGGACCGGTAAATTAAAAACAACTTCAGATTGTTTTCTTTGTTTTAATACAATCAATATAAAACAAAGCTGGAACCTGAGGACAGTGTCTTCAAAATAGTACAACACCTGAAGTGTACTTGAAAATTTGAAAAACATTAAAAATCAATAAATGAAAAAAAAAACATTCCTTAGTGATTCAAAGAGCTTACAGATCACATGGCTAGATCAGTTTCATGCAGCACTTAAAGTATGTTTGACTCATTTTACTTTACATCTTTTAGCTTTCACCAGCGCATCAATATCAAGTCACATCCTGAGTGGCGGCCAACTTCAGGATGTGATTCAAGTGCTTGTGTGAGCGTTGAGCACAGCTTTGTTTTATTTATACTCATTACAGAGAAAACTTGCTCACAAAGATACGTTTAATTTCACTCTACATTGTAAAGTATGAAAATAAAGTTTACACAACCATCTCGCGGGCCGGATTTAACCCGTTTGCGGGCCGGATCCGGCCCGCGGGCTGCATGTTTGACACCCCTGCTCTAGACCCAGAAAGGGTGTTAACAAGCTACCCATCTGATCCTGCAAAGTGGTACCAAACTGATGACAGGATGCGTGAGTACTTTGCACTAAAGCATCCCTCTCAAAATCCTGGATATTCCTCTGCATCACAGAGGAAATATGGAGACATAAACAGAAGCTTAACCTAGGAACATTTCTTTAGACATGTTTCTGCTGTGACTGAGAACATGTGATGCTGGAAAGCTGAAGATTATCCCAGAGTGTTATCATCATCATCATCATCATCATCATCATCATCATCATCATCATAATCATCATCATCATCATCATCATCAACATCATCATCATCAACACCATCATCATCATCAACATGACCATTATTACTGTCATCATCATTGTCATAATCATCATCATCATCATCATCACTATCACCATCATCATCATAATCACCATAATCACCATCATCATCAAAATTATCACCATCATCACCATCATCGCCATCATTATGGTAAATGGTAATTAGCCTGTATTTTATATAGCGCCTTCTAGAGTTCTGGAACCCCTCAAGGCACTTTACAACACAATCAGTCATTCACCCATTCACACACACATTCACTTGCTGGTGGGGATGAGCTACTATGTAGCCACAACTGTCCTGGGGCGCACTAACAGAGGCAAATCATCCTCATCATAATCATCATCATCATCCTCATCATTATCATCCTCATCATCATCATCATCATCATCATCATCATCATCATCATCATCATCATCATCATCATCATCACATCATCATCACGATTATCATCACATCATCATCATGATTATCATCATCATCATCATCATCATCATCATCATTAACATAATCATCATCAACATGACCATTATTACTATCATCATCATCATTATCATCATCATCATCACCACCATCATCATGATTATCATCATCATCATTAACATAATCATCATCAACATGACCATTATTACTATCATCATCATCATTATCATCATCATCATCATCATCATCATCATCCTCATCATCATCATCCTCATCATCGTCATCAACATGACCATTATTACTATCATCACCATCATCATTATCATTACTATCATCATCATCATCATCATCATCATCATCAACATGACCATTATTACTATCATCACCATCATCATTATCATTACTATCATCATCATCATCATCATCATCATCAACATGACCATAATTACTATCATCACCATCATCATTATCATTACTATCATCATCATCATCATCATCATCATCATCATCATCATCATCAACATGACCATTATTACTATCATCACCATCATCATTATCATTACTATCATCATCATCATCATCATCATCATCATCATCATCATCAACATGACCATTATTACTATCATCACCATCATCATTATCATTACTATCATCATCATCATCATCATCATCATCATCATCATCATCATCATCATCATCAACATGACCATTATTACTATCATCACCATCATCATTATCATTACTATCATCATCATCATCATCATCATCATCATCATCATCATCATCATCATCATCATCAACAT
>SSNQ01034556.1:851414-871414 GCA_006942095.1 Nothobranchius kuhntae
TTTTTTTTTTTTTTTTTTTTTTTTTCCCTCTGGCCTCTAGTTGTTGCGGACAACTTGTCCGCGCCGCCCCACGCGACGCCTCGTAAAAGTTGGTGGATTGGCCAATTGGTAATAATACACTCTGGGCTGGACCAATAGCCAGAGGTCTGATGCACCCACCAGTTGTTTGTGAATCTCCGTAAACAGACAGACGAGCTTTACAAAATGGAGAGCAAAAAACGGAAAGGAGGAGCAGAGAAAATTCGACTAAAAAGAAACTGGCCCTTCAGGCTGATGCTGGCACATGTGTTAAAATCTCACAGTTGTTTGGTAGTGAAGGTTCAAGTAAAATCAATTTAGGAAGTGATGGAGCCTCAGCCCAGCGACAGGTTGGAGAAGAAAAGAGGGAGGAGGAGGAGAAACCCGAGCCGGTGTTGTGCCATAAATCGACTCGCTGCCAAAAAATGATTAGCCACAGCGGGATCGCGCACAGTTAGGTAATTGCATTTCTAGACAAAATTCCCCAGGATTTCGCCCTAAAACTCGGCATATCTAGCAATATGGACATTCAGAAAGCAGAGATAACCTCTTCCGGTACTTAAACAGATGTTTATCGCGGATATTCGTTTTTCCAGTTCGGAAGTTGTTTTAAGTGTTGCTATTTGTCTTAAACGTTTACAATGAGCATATATTAATCCTTTTGCAATATTTGCGATTGAAAGATGGTTTGTGGTAAGAACTGGCTTTCTTTATGTTACAGCCTTGATACTAAAAAATAAATAAACAATGTAAAATGGCGCGTATTGAATGTAAACGTTGTATAAATGTAAATAAACAATTCTCCAGCGATTTGATTTTTTTCCCCCTTCCTTTCTTTAGTCCACTTGACATGGAGCCACAGTTAGTTTGGGGTACATTTTTACTTGAAAAAAAGTATTTAAACTGATCAAGCTTTGGCTTTACAATGACACTGTGTAAGTTGCTATACATTACGTTGCTCTATTTAAAAGTAACAAGATAAAAGCACTTCAGCACATAAAATTAAGATTGTCACTTGCCAAATACAGACTACACCCTCCTGTTTACCTATAAGAAATGCCTCAAAATATCTTTAAATTCTTTATTGATGATTTAATTGTAGACAACTAAAATGGCATTTTACTTGCCAAAAAGTGATTGAATCGCTCACATTTTCATGGAGGCTAAAATTGACCAAATAAGGGTTTTATGTATTATCTGTTGATGTTATTGTACTCATACTGTCTACTGTATCATCATAAACACTCCAAAAATGGCAAGAAAAAAAGATAATTTTCCTTGCCAAAAATTGATTACTGTGTCCTGGTCACGTGTAAAGGGTTAAATTTACCTAATATTACTTTATTTATTTTCTCTTGATGTTATTAGTGCCATCAAAGGATGCTGGGTGTCTTCCACATTCATAAACACCTCAAAAATGGCAAATGATCATTTCCCTTGCCAAAAATTGATTAGTGTCCTGGTCACCTGTAAAGGGTTAAATTTACCTAATATTACTTTATTTATTTTCTCTTGATGTTATTAGTGCCATCAAAGGATGCTGGGTGTCTTCCACATTCATAAACACCTCAAAAATGGCAAATGATCATTTCCCTTGCCAAAAATTGATTAGTGTCCTGGTCACCTGTAAAGGGTTAAATTTACCTAATATTACTTTATTTATTTTCTCTTGATGTTATTAGTGCCATCAAAGGATGCTGGGTGTCTTCCACATTCATAAACACCTCAAAAATGGCAAATGATCATTTCCCTTGCCAAAAATTGATTAGTGTCCTGGTCACCTGTAAAGGGTTAAATTTACCTAATATTACTTTATTTATTTTCTCTTGATGTTATTAGTGCCATCAAAGGATGCTGGGTGTCTTCCACATTCATAAACACCTCAAAAATGGCAAATGATCATTTCCCTTGCCAAAAATTGATCACAGTGTCCTGGTCACTCGTAAAGGCTTAAATTGGCATAAATATTACTTCATTTATTATGATGCTGGGTGTGTTCCATAATCATATTCGAATAAACATGAAAATATTCCGTCCGAATATCTGTTTCTTGTTATAAATATAACAGCTAGAAGGATTTACAGTTAAAATAGGAGAAACATTTCAAGAAACTATTGTCAATTAACCACAGAAATAGGGACTAAAACATCAAGAGATAATAATAAGGTAATATTTAGGTAAATTTAACCCTTTACATGTGACTCCCCAGGAAGGGTCGTAACACCACTTGCCTCATGCACATAAGTGGCCAAATCAAAGCAGCATGGAGACACTCCTTCTCCAACAACCTCTCATGCAGCAGCCTGCACTCCCAAGTTCTACACGTCACCAGAACATAAACAACCGCAACACAATAAAAGCAGTTTTATACAAAATGGAAGGCCTGTAGTGTTTATTCTCTTACAGTAACAATTTATCAATTTTTTGGAGGAATTTATTTGAGATTTTTTGGTTTTTATTAATTGTGCAAAAGAAAAATAATCGCTAGATTAATCATCTAAATAGTCATTAGAATAGTCGACTATTGGATAAAATAATCGTCAGAATAATCATTTTAAAAATAATCATTTACCCCCAACCCTACTTTGTAGAATACCAGGATAGGAAGGATGGTGTAGGTTTACGTTTATTAGATTGATACATAAATGCTACCAATAAGAAAGTGTACGTTGGTGTGTGTCAGAAACAGCTTAAGGCTTAATGTCTTTTCCAAAAAAACCAGGTGATGGGCCGGTCTCCAATCAAAATGCCCGGGCTGAATTTTTGTCCCAGTCCAGCCCTGATCACCACCTAAGGTTTTCCATCAAATACATCTTAATGTTTTTTTTTTTTGTCTACTTCAGAACTTTCTTTCATGAACCCTGCTGTTTGAAACTAAGCTTCAGGCTTAAGGTCGGTGTGGTAACAGTTGGCGAAGTTGTGAGTGAGCTTGACAAAATGAACATGGTGTGAACTTTACAGCTGTCAAGTGTCTTGACACCTTGACAGGCATAGATTTAAAAAAAGTTTTCTTAGGGTTCATGAACACACTTGAGGTGTCAGTGGAGCTGTAAAAGGACTTGCTGCTTCTGTCAGTAGCTATTGCCGACAAAATGTTCAACACCTTTTGTCCCTCCGGTTGCATTTACATTTTTATTTTTTTTTATTTTTTGTCAAGCAAAGGAGCTCCTGGAAATTTTCTGGAACAGTGCCACAGAATATGACACACTGCCCTAATTGGTGCACTGTCTTTAAACTGCCCCCACAGTCTTAACAGGTTATTTATTACCATTTTAATGTGAGTTTCTGTTTAAGAACTCTAAATTATTACTCACTTGTACATACTTATAATAATAATAATAATAATAATAATAATAATAATAATAATAATAATAATAATAATAATAATAATAATAATAATAATAATAATAATGCATTGAACTTATATAGCGCTTTTCAAGACACCCAAAGATGCTTTTTCACACACTCTCACATTCACACACTGCTAGTGATGGTAAGCTACTTATGGCCACAGCCACCCTGGGGAGGTCTGACAGAGGCCAGGCTCCTCTGACCACCACTAACACAGGCAAGTTGGGTGAAGTGTCTTGCCCAAGGACACAACAGCAGAATACCCCTAGCGGGAGCTGGAATCGAGCCCATGACCCTCCAATCATGAGGCAACCCGCTCTACCACCTGAGCTACTGCTGCCCCAAGAGTTCATGTTCGACATGTAATTTAATTTAATTTAATTTAATTTAATTTAATTTAATTTAATTTAATTTAATTTAATTTAATTTAATTTAATTTAATTTAATTTAATTTAATTTAATTTAATTTAATTTAATTTAATTTAATCATACAGTGCCAAATTCAGTGGTGGCTTGTCCATAGGCACTGCCCCACCTGTCCCACAAGAAGAAGAAGACAGGAATCACTAAATAAAAAAACTAGAAAATTAAATGGAACACTATACATCATATAGATTATGTATGCTGTGTATAATCAGCATTTAGGTGTAGTTAAAATTTTCCCACATTTCCCACAACTGAATTGTCTTGCGACACATTTCCTGTTACTTTTGGGGGCAGTGATTTTTACCATAGACCTATCCTACCATGTGCGCCGGATCCCCCTCCAATACAGAGAACAGGAGCGCCTTTCGGTGCAGAGGTTTGTGACCAAAGCTGGGTGGAGTCTCAGCTCAGATCAGGATGTTCATTCAGAACCAGACGCTCTCCACAATTCACCTTTCCTTTTTTTGAACTCACTGTTTTCTGTGTGAGTACACGCTGTGGAGTTTTGTTGCCTCATCATCTGCCCATGCCAACCAGCCCCACTTGTGATGAGATAGTTCTGTAACAAATTAGATGTGGTAGTCTGAGGATCTGTAGGGGTGAACTGTCTTTTGTTTTTATGCCCAGCTTTCTCCTGTTTTTAGTTGATGATGATAGTAAGTTTGTTTGTCATTTGGTTCATTAATTTTGTACCACCTGGGTAATTTAAGTTTGTGGTGTTTTTTTTTTTTATTGTTTTAGCCATTAGTTCACCCTCAGCTTTTGCTCCTCCCTCACCTTTAGTTGATTAATTGAGTTCTTAGTTTGTTTGTTTTTTATTGTAGATAAATCCTTGGGCGTGGCTGCTCTGTGGTGAATGGGTGAATCAAAACCTTCACGTTATGGCCTGGCCCCTCCTAGATCGGTTGTAACAAAGTGTGAAGGTTTATAAAACAGCATTGCTCTGGTTTTTCACCCATTCACACAAGCCTTTTGAATAGCTCGTCAAGTTGGTTAATCATCAATAGTTATTCTTCAAGGGCCAGCAAGACCACACAGTTCATTTCTGCATCATCTATCCTTTAGCAGGTTTTCAAATGTTTAGAGGAATAGTTTATGAAGTACGGGTTAACATGACTCACTTCAGATGAAAAGCAAGTATTTTACTCCTCAAAGTTGGGTTCAGACACCAACCTGTTTCTGTTTTTAGGGTAACCTGGACACACTTGACTTGCTCTAAAATTCTTGGTTTAAAAGGTGAGAGGTTATCAGCCTCATTAGTCAGAACTCTTTATTCCTTATCATCACTATTGTTTGTTGTTGTTGTTGACACGCCAGGGTTTGTAAATTATCCAAAAAATTTAATCTCCTTTTGACCAAATGTGCAGTCATGCTCACCATTTAAAATCCCACCCCTTTACCCCAGTTGTCTCCCCCTCCATCAGCGTTTGCTGCATTGCTTACCAATTTTCCTGCTTTCTAAAGCTATAAATAGTAAAAACTTTGCACATTTCTGGTATCTGGTATAAGAAAAGTGTACATTTAAGGGGGGCGCATTTCTGTGAGATGGATCTTTAAGTGTTTATCTGGCTTAAACACAGTTCACTCAGCAGTCAAAGAATTTTCAAAATACAGGCATTAACAGTTTGTTTTTGGCTTAGGGCAATTTAGTCTATCAGACATCATCAATGGGTAATTGAACAAGAGGCATTCATAGAGGTTTGCCAAGGTATTCTTGTCTTGGCCGCCGAAATGCCTTCAAATGGCCCTGGGTGTGAGACAGAGTTTTGAAGGTGATCAGAATTGTATCAAATACATGCTTATAAATTATTGTTTTAGAAAGTTAAAGATGTGTAGTGGGATGAATCTGCCTAGAGCCCTGCACGGGCCTAAAATCTGAGCCCGTGTCCGGCCCGGCCCAAGGGAGTGGAGCCCCAGCCCGACCCGGTCCGAAAAGGTTTTCAGGATTCTCTGGCCCGACCCAAGCCTGACTTTTTTTAACAACTAAATGAAAACAAAGTGCGTCAATCCTGACCAATGTGTTAAAAGACGTGCAGGATCCGATCAATTTGTTTTTCCCTCATTTACCGTCACAGAGATGACGCGCACTGGCTCTGGTGTTAATCAAGTTAAATTTTATCTCTTTCCAACAATTTTCACAAGAAAACAGAACAGTTAAAAGCAGGGCTTGTGTTGACCGGATAGTTCCCGTATTTGACCGTTTATTTTGACGGAGAAAGAATAGAAAGAATTACCCCGACGCATGCAGACGAACTGACATTTTATTCGTTACACACATTGCAGATGTAGCTAAATCACCCAAGAAAAGATTCCCATCTGAACATCTGAGCTGCTCAGCGCAGCTCGCTGTCAGCACATATGTGCACAGCGAGCTGAAGTTGTGGAGATTGGCTTGGAGCGCGTCACAGAACCAGAGCGCATGCGGGAAGATTCCTCCCACTGAAGCGAGTGTTTTCCAAACCCTGTCTCTCAGAGAGACTCGCCTCTTAGAAAATGTTCCCTGATTTTAAAACTTTGGCTGAATTGTGCTTGTTCCTGTCTCCAATGTGGCAACGCATCCAGGAGCCGTCTGAGGAGAAGCCCAGAATCTCTTCAGCTCATAAGCGCCTATGATTACGCACAAGCGTGACGCGTCAACCTGGTCTCACAGTAAGACTGGGTTGGGCCTGCTCAGGTTTACGCAGACAATCTTTACATAGAATTGACTTACAGATATAAAAATAATGCAGTAAAATATAAAGCATTTTATTTAAATATCCATTCATTATTTTGCATGCACAGAGAGCCGCATCAGATGGATGGAAGAGCCACGGGTTGCCAACCCCTGGTATAGCCTATAATAATGACATGTTTTCTCCAGGACCAGAGAAGACGCAAACTCAATACATCTCTTTTATTGTGAGGTAATAATTTCTCCGAGTTTTGCGGTTGCGGGCGGGAGTAGACATGCACGCTGCGGGTGCAGCCGGGAGTGTAACACACGTTGCGGTTGCGGGCGGTAATGGTCAGAAATTCAGCGGGAGCGGGCAAGAGCAGGATGAAGAAAACAGTCCTGCACAGGGCTCTACGGCTGCGTTTAAGTGTTTCAATTTTTTTATGAATTTGATTAAAAATAAAGGTGCCTTGCTTGTGTCCGAGGTAATTACACAGTCGTTGGCCCGAAGCCCGGCCCTCGGGCCGGGCCGACCCGAGGACCTAGGGCTTCAGTGCAGGGCTCTAAATCTGCCTACAATTTCCTTTTCAAACATTTAGTTTAGTTTTCTTGTTTTTGACTATTTTTCCTGTCTGTCTCTAGTCTTCCTGCTTCTTCTCTCAATCCTACAGATAAACTGCTGCCTGGCTTCATATATTTTGACCTATTGATTTAGCTACTTTTGAGCTAAGCAGTTCAGAGGGATCTACTGATCACAAAAGTAACGAAGTGCACGCTGAATGCGAAGAAGGGAATGTCACCGGAGCACAAGGCAGGTGATGCGCTCCACAGCAGCAAAGCCCACAGACGACACTTTGAGAAAGTGATTGTGGCCGTGTGCAGGATGCAGCTGCCTGGAGCGCATCAGCGCTCTGCCTGGGTTAGGGTCCCCAGAGAGTCCACATAAATAATGTAATACAAGTAGAACCAGGATTTTTTTTCTGGCTCCCCCTGGGTGAGTAAGTTCAGGGCTTCCAGGGGAGCCCATCACCCTTTCGGGTGAGCCGGGCTCCCCTTAGCTCCCCAAGTAACTCGAACCCTGTTTTTAGCATAAATAAGTGTTGTTCACAAGACAAGATACAATTAGCACAAAATATAACATATCACAACACATGTTCATGTTTTCTGTTCAGTCGGAGTTCTTAAATCCTAGTTGACGTATTAATCAAATGTGCATCAGTCTGCTGATGTTTAATCTTCTGCAGTTTTACATAAAAACAGAGCAGCATTTAAATCTTCACCTTTGACAGTGATCTCTGTGGGAAATCAACAAAGACCTGGTCTCAGTGGATCCAGAGTAGTCTGGCTTCTTTCTCTGTCCAACTACGAGCCATCACAGAAGATGTTTGAGCTCTTTGAGCTGCAAGACAGACAGATTCAACATGACCTGGGTCATTAGGTGAGAGGAATTAGTCAATGTCAACATTTGCACTAGACAGACATGTCTTTGTCTTTTTTGTTTGGACATCTGAACATTCTTACTGGGACAGAAAAATTTATACTAACTTTATATGACCAGGATTCCTGTGTTTACAGGTTTATACCAACAGCTTTAAAAGCATTTTCAGGCTTTTGTGGTGCTTACATTGCAGCTCACAACCATGTCAACTACTCTTTATGGCTCTAACTTTCTGATACTCCTGCCTTTTTAGACAAAAATATTTGCAAATGGAGACGTTTCTGCTACTTCTAAACAATTAAAGCACAAGTATTAAGCAACACTTAAGTTCTCCATTTCTCCCTCCCATGGACATAATTTTTTTGGGGGGGGGGGGGACATGTCCCCCCCACTTTTTCCAAAGTCAAGTTTTGACCCCTGCACTTTTTACCATCCAAAAACAATATTACGCTATATTACATTGACAGTGGTTGAGCTCTAGGACCAAGCAGAAAACAAATGTTTGTGTTGAAGCCTGTTTTCCATTAGAGCATACCGTAAAGATACAACCCCCCCCCGTCCCCCGTCCCCCCCACTTCTAAAGTGAAAATTACGTCCATGCTCCCTCCCACTGGTTGAAATGGGAATTACAACTATTGTAAACAACCCTGGCCTGCTGCAGCCTGGCGAATCTAGCACTAACAACGAGCTAATGCTAACGCTAGAACAACTGATAAGCCTAGCCTGGTAATTCATCCTATATATGTGAATATAGTCTGGCCTCTACCCATAGACAGTTCTTGGTTGTGGGCGGAATCCACTGTTGTTTTTCAAACCGTCTCAGCATGCTATTGGACAACGAACAATGTGACACACTTACCGCCACAGATGTCAGTCAACGGGGCAGTCCACCATACACTGTTGAAGAAGATACAAATACAGTTGTTGTTGTCAAAATTGTTGGTACCCTTCGGTCAACAAAAGAAAAACCGGTAATGGTAGGAAAAATTGTTTGAATTTGACAAAAGTAATGATAAATAAATATTCTATGCAATGTAACCATTGAAAGTCAGATGTCACGTTTCAAACATGTTTCAATGGAATTATTAAAAAAATTAACTCATGGAACAGGCCTGGACAAAAATTATGGTACCCCTAGAAAAGAAAATGTGACCAAAGGGACAATTTAAGTTGTATCCGCTAATTAGCATCACAGGTGTCTACAATGTTGTAATCAGTCAGTGGGCCTATACAGGTACTGGTCACAACATTAGAATATTGTGACAAAGTTCATTTATTTCAGAAATTCCATTCAGAAAGTTAAACTTGTATATTAGATTAATTCATTACATGGAAACTGATATATTTCAAATGTTTATTTATTTATTTTATTTTGACATATATAAATGACAACTAATGAAAATCACAAATTCAGTATCTCAAAAAATAGAATATCAATTAAGACCAATGCAAAAAACAGGCAAGACACATTGCTATAGAAGCTGACTGTTCACAGAGCTCTGTGTCCAAGAGATGAAGGGAAAGGCAAGATGTGGTAGAAAAATACAAGCAATAAGGATAACCGCACCCTGGAGAGGATAGTGAAACAAAACTCATTCAGAAATGTGGAGGAGCTTCACAAAGAGTGGACTGCAGCTGGAGTCAGTGCTTCAAGAACCACCACTCACAGACGTACACAAGACATGGTTTCAGCTGCTGCAAGACCTTGTGTCCAGCCACTGTTGAACAGGAGACATTGTCAGAAGCATCTCGTCTGCGCTAAAGACAAAAAGGAAAGGACTGCTGCTGAGTGTCAGTTATGTTCTCTGATGACAATTTTGCATTTCCTTTGGAGGAAAGGTCCCAGAGTCTGATGGAAGAGATGAGAGGCACATAATCCACGTTGCTTGAGGTCAGCGATGGTTTGGGGTGCCATCTCATCTGCTGGCATTGTTTCATGGTGTTTTCTGAGGTCCAAGATCAACGCAGCTGTCTACCAGGATGTTTTAGAGCAGTTCATGCTTCCTGCTGCTGACCGACTTCATGGAGATGCAGATTTCATTTTCCAACAGGACTTGCAACCTGCACATAAGCTACCAGTACCTGGTTTAAGGACTATGGTATCGCTCTTCTTGACTGGCCTGAAAATTCAACTGACCTTAACCCCATAGAAAATCTATGGGGTATTGTGAAGAGAAAAATGCAATCCACCAGACCCAACAATTCAGAAGAGCTGAAGGCCACTATCAGAGCAACATGGGCTCTCATAACACCTGAGCTGTGCCACAGACCGATCGACTCCACGCTATACCACATTGCTGTAATAATCTAGACCAAGGGAGCCCCAACTAAACACTGAATAGGTGTATACCTATACAATATATAGGTGCATACAGGTGTATACTGGGGCAGGTGTATGCTGGGGCAGCAGTAGCTCAACAGGTTGAGCGGGTAGTCCTGTAATCGGAAGGTTGTAGGTTCGATCCCGGCTCCGGACAGAGAATTCTGCTGTTGTGTCCTTGGGCAAGACACTTAACCCTCCTTGCCTGCTGGTGGTGGTCAGAGGGGCTGGTGGCGCCTGTGCTCAGCAGCCTTGCCCCTGTCAGCACGCTCCAGGGCAGCTGTGGCTACATCGTAGCTCATCACCATCAGTGTGTGTGAATGTGTGTGTGAATGGATGAATGATACGATACACTGTAGTGTAAAGCACTTTGGATTCCTGACTCTGAGAGGCGCTATACAAGTGCAGGTCATTTATCATTATCATTTATCATCTATGTTCATACTTGTTAGTTGACCAACTTTTCTAAAATTCCTTGTTTGCATTGGTCATAATTGATATTTAAATTTTCTGAGATACTGAATTTGGGACACTCATTAGTTATCAGTTATAATCATTAAAATGAAAGAAATTAACATTTGAAATAAATCAGTCTGTATGTAATGAATGTTAAAGTTTCACTTTATGAATGGAACCACTGAAACAAATCAACTTTATCATGATATTACAATATTATGACCAGCACCCGTAAATAAGGCTCTACACTCACTGGCCACATTATTTGGTACACCTGTCCAACTGCTCGTTAATGCAAATTACTAATCAGTCAACCGAGCTTCAGTATGAGGAAGAAAAGTGATTTGAGTACCTTAAGGCCGATGTCCACACCGACTTCTGACAGTCTGGATGTGCTGGGGGTCTCCACACAAAGGGTATTGTAGACTCAACAGATTGCGTTGGAAGAATTTATTAACTATCCTAAGCTCATCAAACAAACCTCCAAATTATTTTACATCACAGACTCCACAAATTCTCTCAGATACAAAGAATGGTTTTGCTAAAACATCTAGCTTCCATTACAACATTTCACACATCACATTAAATCACTCCAAATCCATTACACCCCATTTCATTATTCACATCTTGTCATGTATAATCATTAGTTTAGGAAAAAGAATTAAATTTCTTTTATAAACTATATACTTGACTCTGTCTGAATTAATACAAAGTCTGTTTATGGTCCTTGAAGAAGCAAAGAACCCTAGAATCTTCTGATTAAACATTCAAAGATCAATCAGGTTGATTTTTCATATTTATATGGACTCATCACATCTTATTGGTCATTATTAATATGTAGTGTCAACCATCATCAGTCTACATTCACCACACTGGAGTGGTGGCTCCCCTATTTAAAGTAAAGTCTATTCAGGGGTTCTGAAGAGGAGGGTACATTGGATAGTCGAATCTCTGGTTCAGGAGGAACAGTGTGGTTTTCGTCCTGGCTGTGGAACACTGGACCAGCTCTATACCCTGAGGGGGGTCCTGGAGGGAGGAGGGAGGAGTTTGCCCAACCAATCTAGGCATTTGACCGTGTCCCTCGGTAGGCCCTGTGGGAGGTACTTTAGGAGTATGGGGCAGCAGACCCTTTGATACGGCTGTATGACTGGTGTCCGAGCTGCAATGCTGGCAGTAACTCAGGCTTTTTCCCATTGAGAGTTGGACTCCGCCAAGACTGCCCTTTGTCACTGATTTTTTTTCATAACTTTTACAGACAGGGTTTCTAGGCATAGCCAAGGTGGTGAGCAAATCCATTTTTGTGGCCTAAGAATCAAGTCTCTGCTTTTTGCAGATGATTTGGTCCTGTTGGCTTAATGGGACCTGTGATCTCCAACTTTCGCTGGAGCGTTCCGCAGCTAAGTGTGAAGCAGCTGGGATGAGAATCAGCTCTTCTAAATCTGAGACGATGTTACTGAGTTGGAAAAGGGTCGAGAGTCTTCTCCAGGTCAGGGACGAGGTCCTGCCCCAAGTGGAGGTGTTTAATGCTTGCTTAGCATGAGGATTGCTGTAAAGACTGACACTAGTCAGTGACTTGATGCAACCTGCTGGGTTCCTCATAGGAAACGTTTTACTGATAGGCTTAATGAACTGACCTGTATTAGAATGTTTACCATGTGAAGTGCCTTGAAACAACTCTTGTCGTTATTTGGCGCTTTATAAATAAACTTGAATTGAATTGAATTAAGTGTTTCAGGTCTTATTTACGAGTGAGGGAAACCTGGAGCATTAGATTAAAACTTTTAATTGTCAAACTGGTTTCCTCATTGAACTGAAACACAGACACTCAGATATTATCGGCAGTTTATCGATGAAAACAACCTTTGAGTCTTCTTAACAATAAAACTGAGTAAAGACAGTTTCTCCTTACAATATGACCAGCCAGCCAGTTTTACAATATGGCTGAGCAACCAAGTTTTTCTTTACAGTGGATTGGTGCTGTGTCTGCAGTGATGCAGGCATTGTACAGGTCTGTGGTGGTGAAGAAAGAGCTGAGTTGGAAGATGAAGTTCTCGATTTACCGGTCGATCTACGTACTTACCTTCACCTATTGTGAAGAGCTTTGGGTAGTGACCAAAAGAATGAGATCACGGATACAAGCGGGTGAAATTAGCTTTCTCCGCAAGGTGGCTAGGCTCTCCCTTAAAGACAGAGTGAGAAGTTTGGTCATCTGGGAAGGGCTCAGAGTCGATCCTCGGCTTCTCCGCATTAAGAGGGGTCTGTTGAGGTGGCTCGGGCATCTAGTTAAGATGCCTCCTGGCTGCCTGATGAGGTTTTCCAGACATGTCCAACCAGAAAGAGACCTCAAGGGAGACCCAGAACACCCAGGGGGTACAAATGGCACTTTAACATCTAGGCCAGCACAGACTGGACTGGGCAGCTTTTAAACTATTCACATCTAGGTGGTGTTGTGAGCTGGGAGGTGAGCACTCCACACACACCATGACATCACCTGGCTTGTGAGTTCTCTGATTCCAAGAGAGAGAGCAGCAGCTGCAATCAATCAGCTGATCAGTGGGTGGCCTTCATAAGGAGACGGAGGACACTGCTAAGCCGCCGGATGATTACGCCTTACTGGTAGAGTCCCAGCCACAGTGTTAACTCGATTTTTGAAACCTTGACTTTGAACTGTTGGAACTTAGACTTTGAACTTTGAAACCTTAGCTTTGAACTTTAGAAACGTGTTTTTCGCTAGCGATCTTTTGCTCAGATTTTTGTTCTCGTTTTGTCTCAGGCTCAGTCATCTTTCCATACACCACCTCCTCGCTGTGAGCTTTTGGATTTACTACTCGACCATACTACGTCTGGACTTCACTCCCGGTTCCCGTCCTCCTCACGGCACTACCTGTCCCCAGCACTACAGGCTCTCTCTCTCTCCTCCCCTCCGGTTATAAAACCTCGCCGATCTTCATCATCCTGGAATACTCATTCACTCTCCCAGCTCACCCCTCCCTGGAGGTCCTCCACCACGCTACGTCTGTAAGTCCTCCTACCAAACTCATCCTCTACCATACTACAGTATCAATCAAGGACTCACCTCTGTTTCCCTTCCCTCAGACGCTGCTCCCGTTTACCCATTCCCTGGATTTCCAGTGCACCCTAAGTTCTGGTTACCAAATAAATCTTTATTTTTTCACATCCTGCTCCAGTGTGTTGATTCTGCATGTCTTGGGTTAAATCATTACCTCAGATCCTGACAGGTGGCTTTGTATCTTTCTGTGCTCACCCGGTCAGGGTTTCGGCCCACATACCAAGGCTCCAACACACTCCCTGCCAACTGGCCAGCTCAAATACATGCATACCATTAGGGAGAGCCTCCAATTGATATACCAATGGCAGGTTCATGCATGTGCGATTCATCATCATTCTGGATACTGAGAAGTAAATGTCACCCCTGACTAAATCTGTGGTAGCTCTCTGTCTCTCCTCACTGCTGTGAGGAGCACACACACACACACACACACACACACACACACACACACACACACACACACACACACACACACACACACACATACACAGAAACAGCGCTGCAGTGCCTTGAGCTGAACGGCCATCATTTAAGGGAGACACCATGGACCTTCCCATGCGTCTTTTGCCCCACCCC
Source organism: Nothobranchius kuhntae (assembly GCA_006942095.1). Taxonomy (NCBI): domain Eukaryota; kingdom Metazoa; phylum Chordata; class Actinopteri; order Cyprinodontiformes; family Nothobranchiidae; genus Nothobranchius; species Nothobranchius kuhntae. The sequence continues at coordinate 865,723 of SSNQ01034556.1, forward strand.
CAGGCTTGGAGATGTCCCCATTCCTGAGAAGTGTGTGTGTGAACAAATCCTATCAGTGCGGGACCCGGACTGATGCCACCTAGCCCAGTCCACGCTGTCCCAAATGTGAAACTGTCTTTTGTTTCTTGGCTAGCCAGGGAACGCCTTGGGATCCCAAGGAAATGCTGGCCCAAGTGGCTGGTAAGAGGGAATTCTGGTCCTCTCTCCTCAGGCTGCTGCACCTGTGACCTGACCTTGAATAAGCAGAAGAGAATGGGACTGTAGCCAACCTCCCTGCATGTGGCCGCAGGATAAAAACTGAAGACAAGTCAAAGAGACACATAATCCAAATGGTAGCAAAAGAGCCCAGAAAAACTTCTAAAGAGATCCAAGCTCTGAACAACAATGTGCTGCGAACCATACCAGACCTGGCAGTGGAATCAAACCATTAAATAATTATCTGCTCTTCAGTCAAAAAAAGCCCGTCTTAATAATCAAAAGTCGATGCTAAGGTCTTTTTTAATGAGCTGCTGCCATCTCCGTTGTTTTGCTCGGTTAGGTAGATTACAGGCTTGTTTTGAAGACATAAAAAATGGATGACTCAAAACTTTCTGCTTTTACATCAAGACAAGACTGAAGTTGGCGGCGCGCACGGGTGCAGCGGCTCTTAGCTCTCCAGTTTGGTGCTCGTTTTTGTTTTTATTTCTATTTTTATTGTGTATATATGTCTGTAACGCCGCCGTCTCTTACAGTCGCCAGGACCTAATTGACCTGGGTTTTAAATACAGTTTGCATGTTTCTGGCGAAAATCAGCGAATACACAACATCCTGGAGGAGATAGCGAGACCGCCGGGGTCATCGTGGATGGTCTGCCCGCCCAGCAAGCGCAGAAGGCGACAGAGGGAGAGAAAGCAGAAGAGGGGATGCCGGTCGGGCTCTGATGCTAGGCTACGCAAACAACCACACCGGCCAGCACTTCCGAGCCTTTTCCTGTCGAACGCCAGATCCATCACCTACAAACTGGACGAATTGGAGCTACATATAGCAACCACGAGCTTTGCACGTAACTGCAGCATTATTCTTATCATGGAGTCGTGGCTTCACCCGCTGATTCCCGACGCTGCAGTCGAGTTAGCAGGCCGCACGATACACCGACACGACAGGAACAGCAACTCAGGCAAAAGCAGAGGAGGGGGGCTATGCGTTTATGTGAATAGCGAAGTGCAAGCCCTCCTGAAAATTCGCAACACTGCCTTCAAGTAAGGGGACAAGGCTGCATATAGGGCGGCCAGGGCAGACCTGAGTAGAGGCATCAGGAAAGCTAAGGCTGCCTATAGGAGAAGGATTGAAGATCACTTTGCTGACAACGACCCCAGGAGGATGTGGCAGGGGATCAATCACATTACCAAGCACAGAAGCAATAACCTGGCGACATCTAGTACTGATGCCTCGTGTGCTGAGGATCTAAATCGTTTCTTCGCCCGTTTTGAGACGTCCAGGCCCTCAGATGTAACTCCATCTACTCCCGCCCCCAGCACCGGCACACTAACACTTGTGGAGCATCAAGTGAGGTGTGTTCTAAGGTCAGTGAATCCCAGGAAGGCGGCAGGTCCTGACGGAATACATGGAAAGGTGCTCAGGGCATGTGCTGACGAACTGACCGGAGTCTTCACTAAAATCTTCAACCTTTCCTTGTCACTAAACACCGTCCCGCCCTGTCTCAAAACCTCCACCATCATCCCCGTTGCAAAAAAGTCAGCAGTGGTCAGCCCAAATGACTACAGGCCTGTTGCACTTACGCCTGTAGTGATGAAGTGCCTGGAAAGGCTGGTCTGTCAGTACATCAGGGCCAGTCTGCCTCCCACTTTGGACCCCCATCAATTTGCCTACAGGACAAATAGATCCACCGAGGATGCTATCACCATAGCGCTCCACACTGCACTGAGTCACCTGGAGCACAGAGGAAGCTATGTGAGAATGCTCTTCCTGGACTTCAGCTCAGCATTCAATCACATTATCCCTGAGGTCTTGGTCCAGAAAATGTCTCACCTGGGACTCTCCACCCCCATCTCCCTCTGGATTAAGGACTTTCTGACAAATAGATCACAGTCTGTCAGACTCGGGCCACACCAATCCAGCACCATCACACTCAGCACCGGGGCTCCACAAGGATGTGTTTTGAGTCCACTCCTGTTTACAATCTACACATCCGACTGCTCCCCTTTCCATCTCTCGAACACCATTATAAAGTTTGCGGATGATACCACTGTGGTCGGACTCATCTCGAAGGAGGATGAGACGGACTACAGAGATGAGGTCAACAGACTGACGGAGTGGTGTTCAGTAAATAACCTCCAACTGAACACCACGAAAACTAAAGAAATTATCTTCGACTTCAGGAAGGGCAGAGCAGACCCAGCCCCACTGTACATTCATGGAAACTGTGTGGAGAGGGTGCACTCCATGAGGTTTCTGGGCGTGCAGATCTCTGAGGATCTCTCCTGGACAGCAAATACCACGGCAGTGGTAAAAAAGGCCCAGCAGCGTCTCCACTTTCTGAGAGTGCTCAGGAGGAACAACCTGGAGGAGAGGCTGCTGGTGACTTTCTACAGAGCCACCATAGAGAGTATCATAACGTACTGCATAACAGCATGGTACGCAGGGTGCTCAGCTGCAGACAGGAAAGTACTGCAGAGGGTCATCAACACAGCCCAGAAGATCACTGGCTGCTCTCTGTCCAGCCTGGAGGTCATTGCAAACTCTCGGTACCTCAGCAGAGCGAGCAATATCATCAAGGACCAATCTCACCCCAGCAATCACGTCTTTCAACTATTACCATCAGGTCGACGGTACAGGTCACATAAAACCAGGTCAAACAGATTCAGGGATAGCTTCTTTCCCAGGGCGATCTCTATAGTGAATAAGCATAAAAACAATTAAAACTGCTTAGCGACTGTCAAGGTCACCGTCAACTACTATGCTGCTATTCTAATGCCATTTTTTTTTACATGATATGGTAGCTGCTGTTCTGTATATAGTGTGCTAGTCGGCATATATTACTTTCTATTATTTTGTCACTTACTAGTGTTTTTGTTACTTACTATTGTNCTGGCTGGGTCTGACCACCTTAGCATTTCCCTCACCCCCACCTACACTGCTCTGAGGAGAAAAACAAAGCCCCAGACAAAGAAAATAAAAACCTGGCCAGAAGGAGCACTCTCTCAACTGCAGGCCTGTTTCTCATCTACTGTATGGGATGTATTTTCCAGCCACGACCTCCAGGAGTACACAGACACTGTATTCTCGTACATCAAGAACTGTGTGGATAATGTCACCATCAACAAAAGGGTAAGGGTGTTCCCAAATCAGAAACCCTGGATGAATAGCGAAGTGCAAGCCCTCCTGAAAAGTCGCAACACTGCCTTCAAGTCAGGGGACAAGGCTGCATATAGGGCGGCCAGGGCAGACCTGAGTAGAGGCATCAGGAAAGCTAAGGCTGCCTATAGGAGAAGGATTGAAGATCACTTTGCTGACAACGACCCCAGGAGGATGTGGCAGGGGATCAATCACATTACCAAGCACAGAAGCAATAACCTGGCGACATCTAGTACTGATGCCTCGTGTGCTGAGGATCTAAATCGTTTCTTCGCCCGTTTTGAGACGTCCAGGCCCTCAGATGTAACTCCATCTACTCCCGCCCCCAGCACCGGCACACTAACACTTGTGGAGCATCAAGTGAGGTGTGTTCTAAGGTCAGTGAATCCCAGGAAGGCGGCAGGTCCTGACGGAATACATGGAAAGGTGCTCAGGGCATGTGCTGACGAACTGACCGGAGTCTTCACTAAAATCTTCAACCTTTCCTTGTCACTAAACACCGTCCCGCCCTGTCTCAAAACCTCCACCATCATCCCCGTTGCAAAAAAGTCAGCAGTGGTCAGCCCAAATGACTACAGGCCTGTTGCACTTACGCCTGTAGTGATGAAGTGCCTGGAGAGGCTGGTCTGTCAGTACATCAGGGCCAGTCTGCCTCCCACTTTGGACCCCCATCAATTTGCCTACAGGACAAATAGATCCACCGAGGATGCTATCACCATAGCGCTCCACACTGCACTGAGTCACCTGGAGCACAGAGGAAGCTATGTGAGAATGCTCTTCCTGGACTTCAGCTCAGCATTCAATCACATAATCCCTGAGGTCTTGGTCCAGAAAATGTCTCACCTGGGACTCTCCACCCCCATCTGCCTCTGGATTAAGGACTTTCTGACAAATAGATCACAGTCTGTCAGACTCGGGCCACACCAATCCAGCACCATCACACTCAGCACCGGGGCTCCACAAGGATGTGTTTTGAGTCCACTCCTGTTTACAATCTACACATCCGACTGCTCCCCTTTCCATCTCTCGAACACCATTATAAAGTTTGCGGATGATACCACTGTGGTCGGACTCATCTCGAAGGAGGATGAGACGGACTACAGAGATGAGGTCAACAGACTGACGGAGTGGTGTTCAGTAAATAACCTCCAACTGAACACCACGAAAACTAAAGAAATTATCTTCGACTTCAGGAAGGGCAGAGCAGACCCAGCCCCACTGTACATTCATGGAAACTGTGTGGAGAGGGTGCACTCCATGAGGTTTCTGGGCGTGCAGATCTCTGAGGATCTCTCCTGGACAGCAAATACCACGGCAGTGGTAAAAAAGGCCCAGCAGCGTCTCCACTTTCTGAGAGTGCTCAGGAGGAACAACCTGGAGGAGAGGCTGCTGGTGACTTTCTACAGAGCCACCATAGAGAGTATCATAACGTACTGCATAACAGCATGGTACGCAGGGTGCTCAGCTGCAGACAGGAAAGTACTGCAGAGGGTCATCAACACAGCCCAGAAGATCACTGGCTGCTCTCTGTCCAGCCTGGAGGTCATTGCAAACTCTCGGTACCTCAGCAGAGCGAGCAATATCATCAAGGACCAATCTCACCCCAGCAATCACGTCTTTCAACTATTACCATCAGGTCGATGGTACAGGTCACATAAAACCAGATCAAACAGATTCAGGGATAGCTTCTTTCCCAGGGCGATCTCTATAGTGAATAAGCATAAAAACAATTAAAACTGCTTAGCGACTGTCAAGGTCACCGTCAACTACTATGCTGCTATTCTAATGCCATTTTTTTTTAATTATTATTTTTTTTTTTTACATGATATGGTAGCTGCTGTTCTGTATATAGTGTGCTAGTCGGCATATATTACTTTCTATTATTTTGTCACTTACTAATGTTTTTGTTACTTACTATTGTGTTGTTAGTTACTTACTATTGTTTTGTTTTAGGGGACCTTTATATTTAGAGGTATTATTGTATTGTGCACCAAGGGAGTGGCACTCCAATTTCGTTGTATCCTGTACAATGACAATAAAGGCTATTATTATTATTATTATTATTATTATTATTATTATTATTATTATTATTATTATTATTATTATTATTATTATTATTATTATTATTATTATTATTATTATTATTAAGTTCTCAACTTTGGACCCAAAATTCAGAAAAGGAAATTGCTTAGTCAATCACATGACCTGAATGGCATTAAATTAGTCTCAGAGAACAAAGTAAGGAACTTTGGTGTTATCTGTGACCAGGACATGTCATTCAAATCCCACGTTAAACAGGTTTGTAGGATTTCCTTCTTCCACTTCAGGAATATGGCTA
>SSNQ01034556.1:876414-919582 GCA_006942095.1 Nothobranchius kuhntae
CACCATTCTTATGCTCCATGCAAACTTCAGATGAGTCACTCTTTGAACAAATTAAATCATCTGTTCCAGATGTGTTGGGACATCTTATCCTGTGTTTAGATAGTGTGACATTATTCAACAAAATATAGATCTTGTTAAAGTATCTGATGGTTTTGTAGCAGATGTTTTACTAACATGTCTCCCTTTCTCTGCATGGAAGTGATTAAACCCTTGCTGTTTTATGTGCCACAGCTCCACCATGTGGGGGGGTGAGGTCACTACAACAAAGATGGTATTTAAATTCTGATGAAGTAAACTGGAAAAACAAAGGCCTCCAAAATAACCTAATAAGCGTGTGGTGCAACAGAAGCTGCTCCTAACACAAGAACAAAATGGCTCAAGACTCATCTAAACATGTTTATTCATAATACTGACAAAAATGTTATTTTTGTACACAAGCAAAAGAAATACAGGCCATGACACACTTGCAGCACACATTAGCATAAATGATTCAAAACTAGTAAATTCAAGGGAAAGAAGCACCATTTTCAACATTTTTCATTTGGAATATCAAGTATAATAAAAAAAAACTTCATGAGTTTGTCAACACTTTTTTCAGAGAGTTTTCTCATTTCCTTACATAAAAACACATCATCTAATTAAGGCACATTGTTAAAAGCATTTGATGTAAAAAAGACAAACAAACAAAACAAAGAAACAGGAAGCGTGATCCTCTTGAAGCGACATCTCTTTGGTACAGCTGCATGATTGGTGAGTGACGTTAAATGAGCATAGCAATGTTAACTTGACAACACTATGTACACAATGTATGTAAAACTGTTATAAATATGTCTTAAAACCACAGACACTATGTACATCTTCATACTGAAGGAAGGCAGAGTTGCTTTTGTGTCACACACAACGGATACATGGACCAGATGTTGTGGAAATTCATTTCTGAAATTCAAATAAGTGTGATTCTTTCAGCCTGTGATGGGAAAACAAGGAGTAGAGACTTGTTAGGATGTGAGTCTGTGGGTGCAGTAGGCAAAGTGTGGTGTTGTGGTAAGGGGCCTCCTGATCCCCCACCTCTGCTCCTGCTCTCATTCTTTCTTCCTCAGAACGATATAAATGAGAGCGCTGGCGAGGCACAGAGGGAACGCCACCCAGGCCAGCACATAGGCGTAGCCAAACTGAGCATTCGGGCTCATCACGGTGTAAATGATCGCCCCGCACATCACAAACACGCCTAAAGAAAAAGAAAAAGGTCTCATTTCTCTTCCTCTCAGGGTGTGACCCACTCAGTGGTGAAGTCATACTCACTCGCCAAGATCTGGAAGATGGAGGTGAAGAAGAAGCGTCCGCCCTTCATCAGTCTGAACAGCTGATACAGGAAGGCAACGAGGGAGCAGAAGCAGAAGAGCACCGACAGGATCATGAGGGCTTGGACTGCTTGGATCCAGTCTGATTGGAAGTGCAGGAACATTTAAGCTCATTCACGACTTTTCCACTGGAAAGAAAACATATTTTCTGGAATGAAGACAAACCTTCACTGCTGGCTGGCTTGCAGTGGTGGCTGTCATCATTGCTCACGCAGGTATACCATAGATCAGTGCTCCCTTTCCCAGTTACAGACCAGGCCTGGAAAACATAACAGAATGGTGACTTCAGCCCTTTGCATTCTCCCAAAAAGAATTAGGAACATTTCGTAACTCCCATTCCCTCTAATTTACAACAAACCCAGTAAAAATAGATGCATGCGTACACTGGCAGCTGTAGACACAATGAGGAGGATGAGAATGACTACGTGCAAGATGAGCACTCCACACAGGATGAGCAGCATCGTGAAGAAGTTCTGGAGAAAGAAAACATAGTTAAATCCACCTGAATGTCCCCTGTTTCTCCTCCAGAGGGCGCTGTTTCCTCACTTGTGGACCGACCACAATGTTTACTTCAGTGTGAAAGTATCCCATTACAAAGAAAAAGAACCGTGGAAGAAACTCAGCGTTGTCCAAAATGAATCGAAAAGAGCCCATGCGTAGTTCCGTCTGCCTTCAGACAGTAAACTAAACTATCTTCGGCCAAGATCGTGTGGTTTTAATAATAATGGCTCAAGTTAAACTGAGGCAGCCTAAGTTAAAGCGTGCTGCTGCAAAAGAAAACCAACCCGAGGAGAAACAGTCCCGCTACATGCATCCATGTAAAACCTCGTTTGGTTCCTTAAAAACAAACAACCAACAACCAGGAAGGTCAACTTTAAATCCACTTGATTAGTTTTTGCTTTTCTTTCTTACGTAGCTACACCCAGCGTGTGTAATCCACGTCCTGCCGCTCAACTAAGAAGTTTACAAAAGCCAAGATTAGCAATAAAACAACTAAATGTTCCGAGAAGTTAGTCCAACTTACAAAAGGCAAAGCAAGAGCTTGTGAGAAAAGGGCGTGTTGAAGAGAAGTGAAGACTCGGGGCGCTCCTCTCTGCTCCTCTTGACTCCAGAGCTGTTACTATTCCAGATGTGGCTCAGCAGCTGCAGCAGGCTGTTTCCCCGCCTGAGAACACCGCCCTGCAGGCTCTCCTCCCCCTCAGCCTTTCACTGCAGCAGCTGCATGGGTCTGGAGCAACGCAGACGGTGTAGTTTAGCTTTTACATATAATCATATTTATCATATTTATCAGTGACACAACTCATGAAGAATTAAGATGAATTCTGGCAGCGTATTCCACCATTGTTTCATTCTCTTGTTTGTGCGCGCGCGCACACACACGCACACACACACACACACACACACACACACACACACCCTGGTGGTGATGAGCTACATTGTGGCCACATCTGTCCTGGGGTGCACTGACAGAGGAGAGGGCACCACGGGTCCCTCCGACCACCACCAGCAGGCAAAGAGGGTTAAGTGTCTTGCCCAAGGACACAACAGCAACCGATAGGCTCAAACCCGCAGCTCTCTGGTTATGGCACGGGCACTTAAATGTCACAATCTGCCCCTGCCCTCCTGACTGTGTCTCTCTCCTAGCCTGATTAGTCCATATTGTTCTCACCTGTCCCTCGTTAACCTGCCCATGTTTTCCTAATTAGCCTTGTGTATTACCACCTGTTTTGCTCCTGTCCTTTGTCGGATCATTGTTTGTGTATGTGCATGTCTCGTTTTGTCCTGTTGCTCCCGTTGCTATTAAATCCATTTTATTTCATCCGTGCCTGCTCTTCTGCCTCCTGGAACCCTCCACCACTCTTGGTCCACCATCTCCACCCCTCACATCATGACATTAAAGGTGTGGTTTACTTCTTCAATCAATACACTTGTAGTGGTCTCTAGAAGGAATGGATGCCTGCTAATAGTTGAGAAAAATTAACCGGTGCATCATTTCTCTGATGATGCCCACATGCAGTGTTGGGAGCATCGGGTTGGGAGTAACGGCATTTAAGTATAACAACGTTACTAACGGCGTTCTTTTTTAGGTAACGGAATAATCTAATTAATTACTTTTCCCACTGTTGCAACGCCGTTACCTTACTGGGGATGGAAGGTTGTGCGTTACTATGTGCTTGTCGAACGTTGAGCAACAGTGTGAGATTAAGGTGTTAAAAAGATAAAAGCACAGCATGGAGACAGGTTTTGGTTTTGGTTCTACAAATGGACACTAGGGGGTGCCAAAGGCAAGCCAAAACTTCCTAGTTCCCCTGTAATTTTACCTTTTTCACCATTTTTTATTATCATGTTTCTTAAACATTTTTCATTCATTTATTTTTATTATTATTGTGAAGTGCCTCATGATTTTAATCTTTAGAGGTTTTAGCATTTACCCGGGCTACCTTTGTCTAACACTGATACATTTTGGTGACAATGTGCAAAATCAGAAGAAAGTAAGAGTAGGGAGGGAGTAAATACCTCTTTAACAACAACAGAGATCTCTTCACACTAAATTGTTTATTCTCCTCTCCAGAGGACATTCAGCATGACTTCATCACATTACTCACAAAGTAAAAAAAGGACTACGAACCCTATTTAACTCAGACGAGCTAAACCAAGATCTGCTGGCAAAGCCACATGTCCAACTGCGTTCTGGTGTGTGCTGCACGGTTGTGTTTGCCTATGAATGGGCCAGCCCTCCAGAGGCCTTGTGGAATGCCCAGAATGCCTGTGTGTGTGAGGCGGGCCCCCTGTTTACTCCCGTGTCTGTGGAGGGTAGGGAGAGCTTGTGCAGTGCCAGATGGAGCCAGCGCTGCACAATGTTTCTGTCATGCTAAACCGATGGAACGGCTCTGCATCTCCAAGCAAACAAGACGTAAGGATGAGTGACAAAGACTGGCGGCTCGGCATCCCTCATTACAACATGGTCCGGGGCCGTTTGCCTCCCAACCAAAGCAAAAGGAAAATAAAACAGCAGTGATGCAAAGAACAAGCAACATGTTAGTGTTCTGAAAGTCAGCCACAACCCCAGTGTGATGTTGATCAGCTGCTGCAGTTAGTAAACCAAGCCTGTGCCTCTTCCTCTCTCGCCCTTGTAGACTTTGGCTCATCAGACAGATTCCTGCGGTCAGCGTTTGCAAACACTCAGAGGAGTGAAGTGTCGGCTGCCGCCCCGGTCCTCTGCGAGCTGCCAGGTGAAGCAGTGATGTGTGTGCTGGCAGAGCTGGATGGGTCAAAAAGGAGTTCTCTATTATTACCCAACCACTCAGTGCTGCAGTTCGTGAAGATGTAAATGAAAGTAGGCAGTCAAGGAGGGAGGTGTGCCAGGAGTGGCTAAAGACCAATCAGCTAGCTGGAGCAGGTGTAGGTGCAGCATATTAATGTCCCTCCTCCGTGCTGCAGAAGATGAGGCTTGTGCAGCACAAAACACAACATCAATTCAAAGAAGTTCAATGAACTTTGCTTCATTGTTGCTGATTTTGTTGCAAACGGTTAAAGTACAGAACTTTTCATGCAATCTTTATCAAGTAATTTAATCATCTGTGAGACTACAATAAACACACGACTGCACTGCTCATTTCATTAACGTTTGCTAAACATGTTCATCTTGCTTCCATATGAATTACTACTCACACTTTTGTAATGAATATTGGAAAACCTCAATTTTGTGCCAGAAAAAAGAGAGTTATTAGGACAAGATGTTGTCAGCGTGAGACGGATGTCCCTGCTCACTCGGCGCAGCGGTGACGACTTGTAATCTTTGTGACATGGCTGGTAGCACAGCGGAGCCATCCAAAACCAATCTTGCCCCAAAGCCATTAAAGAAAAATCACAGCCCTACTTCAAAATGAGGGATTACAAAACAGACAGGGCAAACAAAGGGATTGTGTTCAGGCTGCAGCTGAAACGTAAACCCAGTCAGATTTGCAGAAACTATAACGTTTATTTAACTTGTGGACCAAAGTGAGCCACAGTTTAGTTTGAACGTTACCTTGAACCAAACAGCTGATCAAAAACCAAACCACAGCAACGGTCCATCATGTTGGATCTACTTCATATGGTTGAAGGTGCTAAATAAAGTCTGATGTAAGTTTTCAGAAATGTTCTTGATAGATTTGCAGATTTAATGTTAGACATTAGGTTTTAGACCTAAATCTGCTGTGTGACAGAACGAGTCCTTCACACCTGCAGCAGAAGGCCGAGCTGGGTCCAGTTGATCTCTAGCAAACGTGGGAGTGACAGGAGAGTGGGGAGAACGGGGATTCGGGTGTACAGCACCGCCCTGGACTGCCTGAAGGACGTCACAGTTGGACAGTTTGACAGGCAGAATTAACGTATGGGATTAAAAAGCTACACAGCCCTTCAGTTAAGGAACCAAAACAAGAAAGAAACCGACCCTGGCCAGATGTGGAAGAGGTCCAGCCACATCTAACACCATCAGGTCTCCACAGCCAGGAGACCGTTGAGAATGGACACAACGTTTCACGCTGTTTACTGTAGATGAACCCCAGAAATGGGATTCCGTCAGCGTAAAGAGAAAAGGCAGATGGTTTCTCTTATTTCCTGGGTGTGAGCGATGCTTTTCTTCTGCCGCCCCTACCTCAGGGCTGAGCTGTGCTAAAGCTGCTGTTTGGGTTTCACAAGGGTGAAAACATCAGACCATGCAGGAGGAGCAGGGGAGTGTTTGAAAGTGCAATGTGTTAAATGCAAATGAACACGTTATTTTCTGCATCTTTCAATCAGGAACTAAGCCTTTATGTGGTCCCAAAGAGGCTGACGGTAGCTGTAAAGCTTCACATTCTGCTGGTCTGAAAAAGCACCACATTAACTCGTTGCTGCCGAGTCTCACCTCCCTCATTTTTAAAGTACACAAAAAGCCACGCCTAAGGACTCCGTTTGCAGAACACTAACAAGTAGAGAAAGACAAAAGAGTGAAGGATTTGTGTTTCCTCTCCTTCAGATGTGTGAAAACACAAGAAATAAATCACTCATACGAGGGATTCTCAACATGTGCTAATCATTACGCTCTGGTTTCCTGTTGAAATTGATGTCATAAGCGCGCGCATCCCAACAGGCGTCATCGGTATACAAACTGTTGCTTGGATTCAGAGTGACGCTGGCCTCAGGGGATCGGAACGAAGCAGATAAATAATCTTTGAAAGGATTTAATGCCATTCGCCGTGCTCTCACGTCTTCAGTTCTCACTGCTCTGTTATCTGTTGCTAAGTCTCTAAAGTTGGATCTGGTACATTCTCTACTAGTTGGGATTAATCGTGATCAACAAGTCGGGTCTGAGATTTAGTTATTTGGAAAATCTACAGAGAAATCTCCCACAGCTTTCTGGAACGAGGACCTTATCGCACGTTCTCTCATTCTTCTTCCTGCACTATCTTATCCAAGTACTCCTTCCTCTTTTCACAGCCTTCCCGTTAGCAGACCACAGAACAGTGTCTGGCAGCATTTGTGTTCTTTCCTAAAACACCAGCAGTCCATTGTAGACAAAGGTGACTCGGACAGGATATTAGCTCACTTTGAAGCTAGTCTCTGATAACCTGAAGTCCTTCTAGAGGTTTTTACAGATGGTTACACTTCACCGACTTCCATTAGTCCTGAGTGTGAAAGCTGCAGTGCTCTTAAGATTTAGGGGTCAGATCAGAAATGCGATCTACCTTCCTCATGCATTTGAAATAAACTTTGTTTTATCTCTCGTCTAGATCAAACTACTCACTGCAGAGGTTATGAGTCATCTGAAATCTGAAACCAAGCAATTGTATTCACAACAGTGTTTGGGTTTGCTTTCAGTTTTTTCCCTTAGGAGTGTATCAGATGAAATGCTGGAAGATGTGGTGACACACACGTGATACACTGGTCGCGCCTGGTGACCGGGCACAGGTCTGGCCAAGGAAAGCTGGCCTCGCTGCGAAGCCTGGCTCAAATCAGAGAAGTGTGGTTTTTTATTTGTCGGCATCAGTTTGGACTGCAGCCCAGCACGGCCACTCACGCGGGCTCCATGCCAAACCCACAGACAGCTCCTCTCAGTGGTGGAGTGAAGGAAGAAGTGAGGGTGGACATGGTAACAGAGGCAGAAGCAGCAGCAGATGATTTATTTATTTGTTGCTCTGGCATCTCGTCCTGATCCTTCACCTTGGTTTCAAAGATAAAATGTCAACTTGTTCTTGTATTTTCTTCACACTGAATGTTTCTGGTTGTTTGTGTTCATTCTGCCTAAAATTTCACATCTATGTTCGTCTAAAAGTTCAGAATGGAAGGAAAATCCCTTAATTATGAACAAATTTGATGAGCCAACCTCTACCAATTAAAACATAACAAACACATCACTGCTCCGCTCCTTGTTTCACATCCCCGCTCTCCTGCTATCTTTTCCAAGGAACACATAGATCTGAGCTCTCAGTGTCTCCTTTCCAGATGTCAGGTCAAATATGCCAGACGCGATCTCCCTGAAATGTTTATGGTGTTTTGTTCAAACACACACACACACACACACACACACACACACACACACACACACACACACACACACACACACACACACACACACACACACACACACACACACACACACACACACACATTTTCAGGTTGTTTCAGACATTTAACCATTACAGATGATTACGATCAAACGTTTCTCTGTAGGATTGATGTGTTACATGTTACATGTTAAAAACAGTGTTAACTGGTAACGGTGCTGATGTGTATTTGTGGAGACAACTTCCCAGTAATTGAATCACTTGTTTTAAAATCATTTCAGTCAGTGAATTAGCACAAATATTGACTGGAATCCCCGTTCACTTTCCACATGCTAGGATTTATGGTGGTTTTCTCCACGTTTAATGCTACCACCACTATCAGGGCAGCAGTAGCTCATGAGGTAGAGTTGGTTCTCCAGTAATTGGAGGGTTGCAGGTTCACTTCTGGCAGAGAATTCTGATGTAGTAAGACACCTAGCTCACCTTGCCTGATTGTGGTGGTCGTAAGGACCGGTGGCGCTCGGAAGCATCGCCTCCTTCAGTGCGCCCCAGAGCAGCTGTGGCTACAAAGTAGCTCATCACCAGCAGGGTGTGAAAGTGTGTGTGATTAGATTCATTACAGTGCAAAGCACTTGGAGTCCTCTGAAAGGCGCAGTACAAATGTGGGTCATTTATCAGTTCCTTCTCTCATCCTGGAAGAAAGATGCAAAGCTGGCTATAACCAGCCATGTTTGTTGTTCTTGTTCTCCTTGTCTGGTTGAATGTTTCAGATTTAGTGAGACGAGCAGTTGCAGGCCGCTACGCATTTTCACACAAAACCTTAAGCAGCTTTTCCACTTTTTGAAAATAAACGCTTTCTAAGCATCAAAATGAGTCTTTAAAATTCACGGAAATCATGTAAAACTCATTCACTGCCGGCTGTTTTCTGATCAGAAAGCCCCTGACTGCCAGCGTTTTTACTGTTTGTTGTCACAGAAAGTTGTGCTCTGTGAACATGTAAACACCAAACCCACCAAAAGAAAGAGTAGACTCACTTCCTACATCAGTAAAGAATCAGTGTGTCCCTAGATTTGCTCGTATTTTTTACAATGCGTTGTTGAAGTGTGAGCTGCAGAAGCTTTTCCAGTGTGCACCTGGCTTTAGGCATAGTGGTGTCCCAAAACTATCTCCTAATTCTTGGATTGTCTGCTTCTTGATCATGTGACGTATGCCAAACATGGGTGAAGATCAGCTTTAGAGCCCTGATATTTACTCTCACAGTGCAGGGGCTCCTTTCCACGCCCGCCCCGTTAAAAAATGCAATCGACAACTTAAGTCGTCAATGGCAGCGAATGGTTGCATTTAAAATGACAACTTTTGTCGTCAGTGGCAGTAAATCTATGACACGAGTCAAATGGGACCAGAAAATGACTTATAAATCCATAGGCTTCAATTCTTTTTAGGCTTCTGTGGACCAGAAGCAGATTGGTGTGACTTTAGCTCCCTGTGATCGCTGCCCCAATTCTGCAGGTATTTGCACACTTGTTTACTGCGCACTCAAAGCCTTACGTGAACTTCTTCCAAGTCCACTTTGCAGAGGACCATAGGCTGCAGCGTGGGCATTGAGACTGGGTCACCCAGTGTTGCCCAAGGGGCAGTCGTGTCAGAATGAGAGAACCCAACACAGAAGTGACAAAAATTGCAGTCCCCCATCCGCAAGGTGCTGGTTCATTCTCGTTGACTCTCATGGTGAAACATGTCAACTTCCCAGCTGAAATGAACATGTTTACAGCCTGGAACTAACACACATCTAGGTTTCATACAGTGGGTACAGAAAGTATTCAGACCCCATCAAAATATCAGTCTTTTTATCTTGCAACTATTAGCTAAAATCAATTAAATTCATTTTATTCCTCATTGATGTACACACATATTGACAGAAAAACATGGAATTGTAGAAACGACTGCAGCCACTGCACTAACCACTACACCCAGTGGCCGGAGAGCCTGGTTTGCATGCACCAGTTCAACTCCTGGTCTCAGCGGTGACTATCTTCTTCTTTTTCAGCTCTTTATTGGTGAACAGTTTAAAATGTAAGGACTAAAACTTTTTTCTACTTTCTTGGTTTACTTAGCCAGTGTGAGTCCATGTGAGGTGAGCAGAGTTAATCAACTAAAATGCTGCTTGGAAACGACCAAATTTAAACATCTTTAGGAACACAAAATATTTTGCAGAAAATAATCAATGAAACTAAAATATTAATAAATGAATCTGCTTCAGCCAGCTAAATAAATTACTACCAACACTGGGAGTCGAACCAGCGTCAGGACACGGCGAACAAGATGAAAGATGGGATATAACCACTAGACATCCAAGGCCAGTCCAAAACTAACGTGCCTAAGATGCTGTTGCAGGCACGTTTTGTCTGAGCAGGCATGGGTGGAGCTTCATCGAAACAGTAATGCAGTACATAATGTGGTAAGGCAGTTGTTTTTGGTGGACAGGAAGCTAGCTGAGCTGTAGTGGTTAGTGCAGTGGCTGCAGTCGTTTCTAAAATTCTATGTTTTTCTGTCAATATGTGTGTACATTAATGAGGAATAAAATGAATTTAATTGATTTTAGTCTATTTAATAGTTTAATAGTGCTTAATAATGCACTGAGTAACAATAATAAAGGACCCTTATTGTAAAGTGTTACCAAAACCATTTGGATGTAACAAAGGAGCATGACAGAACTAGAAAGCAAA
Organism: Nothobranchius kuhntae; assembly: GCA_006942095.1. Classification (NCBI taxonomy): domain Eukaryota; kingdom Metazoa; phylum Chordata; class Actinopteri; order Cyprinodontiformes; family Nothobranchiidae; genus Nothobranchius; species Nothobranchius kuhntae. The sequence continues at coordinate 887,029 of SSNQ01034556.1, forward strand.
TGAGGGGTGGGAGAGAGAAGAGTAAAGACCAAGATGGAATAGCTAACAGAAAGTGTGTGTTTTGTGTTTGACCACCAACTACAGATCTCAGTGTAATGGCTGCACAGTGCAAACACCATCAGTTGGTTTCATTAAAATTTAAAAGCACCGTCTTCATTCTTGCCATTCAAGTAAGCTACAATTTAGGGAAACATATCAATTCAAAGGTCCGACTCCTTTCTTCAGACTCCCCACTAGAGTCACACAATCTGATTGCTACAGAATTTTTTTTCTTTATTTCATTTTTCATTTATTGACATTAAAATAAAAATACAAAAAAAATTACTACAAGCCTAAATGAAAAAGGGGACAGAAAGAAGAAAAACTTCTGTTATCTGCCCCTTTTAACTAAAATAACATTAATACAAAAAAAATTGAACAATATAGTTCCTGGACTGGTTGGCCCACACAATCTCAACCCATGAATCGAAAAAAAAAAGAAAACGAGTTACACAGAGAGAAGCATAAAGTTATAGACCTCTATACATACATACATACATACACAAATGAATACATAGACTTGTTTCCTTTTTTTTTCCTTTCATCTTTCATCAATTTGGTACAACACTGGCTTATGGCACACAAGCAGATAAGCAGTTCCGCTCTTTCCACTTGCTTCATGCTCCCTCTCTAGTATGCTAACATGTGTGTGGAAAAACGAGGCATTTTTTAGCTCTGTTGGATTCATAACTTCAAAATCACAAGAGCTCAGCACCACCTACAGTCTGGAGAAACGCCACGACCAACAAAGCCTTCAGAACGTGAACCAAACTCTGTCCTCTGCTCATACACACATGCACATTCTTGCAGAGCGTTTGAGCAGGTAGCTAGCTCAGGTAGCTTCCTGTCCACCAAAAACAAGCGTTTCGTGTACAGAGGATGTTACGGACAGCAGGGTGAGATGTTCAGGGGAGCACTCTGATTGGTTGGTTATGACTGACTAATACAGGCAGTGGGCCAGCATTTGGGAATGATGAGGCTTTTCGAGGATTGGCAAGGATTGATTACGATCAAACGTTTCTGATTAATCTGCCTGCTTCTGGGTTCTTAAATGCTGCTCCAAGTCTGTTTTGAGTGTGTGCACATATTGTCAGAGCAGTTTTTTATGCCTAACAATTTTATCTTGTTTGTTTTGTTTTTAACTAGTCTGTTGTTCTTTGGTGCATCAGCAGACACATTTTATTATCCCAGCACAACCTCTGAAAACACAAAATGATTTTAAATAATATGGACCGTCAGCCTGATCCTGTGTGAACAACTCAAAGTGAAAGCAGAGGACACGTGATACAGCATGCACTACTGGTTTGAACATGTTGTAGCACATAGTTCAAACAGAAACTAAAACTTTATCACAGCAAGGTTTCACATTTGATTATGAGAAAATGTGCGTTAAATAAAGATAAAACCTTTATCGTAAGAGACTTGTTCAGAATCTCAAAGAAACAACAGAACAGACTAAAGTGATCCTCTCTGCTTAGTTCTTCACAAACATGAAGAAAAGCACAGGAGGAACAGCACGGTGCATGTCGTCTTCAGCAAATATTCCATTCCTGGATCCCACCCACTCCCATCCCAGCTGAGTATCGCTCTTCTGGGATGACGGGATTTTTAGTTTTTCCAGATGAGGCTTTAGTCAGCTCCTCCACCCATGTGAGCATTTCCAAACACGTGTTTGACAACTTTTTTTAATTATTATTTTAATGAATCCCACCCTTTCATGGCAAAACAACAAAGGGTGTGGTCCAAGAGGAGCAGCAGCAAATAAATAAATCAAAACAAAGTTTAAAAACATTTATCCTAACATGACATTTCTTATATTTACGTGTGTGTGTTGTTTACTATTATTTTATTTCTTTATTTGAGAAAAAGTTAGAAATTTTTGTGGCATTTTTACCTAAAACATACGAATAACAGAGTTTACGTCATACGGGACAGGCAAGCGGTGAGTTCGGAGACGAAAACGCACGAACCTTCCACTTGGGGGGATGGGACGGAAAGTGCTAATTGAAAACAGGGATTGTTTTTATATTCTTTCCATTGTAAACTCACTCTTTGAAAACAATTACCTGCTCTCTCATTACGCTGAGTCCAGACTTTTTGCTTCAGCCTTGTTTATGCTCCTGTCAGAGTTTTCTAAACTAATAGATCTGATGTTTTAACCGAACCCACAACAGCTGGGAGATGAAGGATTTATGGAAAGCTGCAAACTAAGCCTCCCTCTCCCTCACTTTTTGAGATTTCTCACCCCGACTCAACGCTACAAAACGCAGCAGAGCTAAAGCTGCACTTTTGGGGGTGATGCCGGGATTTTCCGAGTAGAATGTTTAATTCTCTGAGGTCACGGTTGGGTTTGCAGATCTCCAGTTAGTAAAAACGACACACATGGTTTGGGGAGAAGGGAGTAGGCGGTGCTGGTAACATCCTGAGAATCTCCAGACTTAATGCAGTGTATCGTCACACAATGAATGACTGGAAACTTCAGGGATGAATGGAAAGTGCGTGATGACACTAATTCTGTATCTAAATAATGCTGCAAGCTTTCAGCTTGGTTTCTGGTTTTAGATTTTATACTTTCATTAAAAAACATTAGAATTAGCTCAGACATGATCAGAACTGTCCTCATTTCTGCCTTTGAGTGTGTGTGCTTGATCTCTGCCTGGGTGGCTGTCCTCATTCAGAGACTGGTAGGATGTCCTGAAGGCTTCCTGCAGCTGGAGCAGCCTGAGACACACAGACATTGGAGGCCACTCTGGTCACACCCAAGGCATCCCAAGCATGCAGGAACAGGCACTCACAGTGGTCTCCAAATATCACTATGGCTCTGCTGTTTGTGCAAATATAAAAAAAGAAGGGTCAGCGCTCGATCGCCCTCAAAAGGGCAGCTCTGTGTGGTGAGCCACGGCACTCTGGAAACACCACATGCTCCTGATAACAGATTAAGAATGGATAGATGAAGCGCTAACAGTGAACCAAGTGTCTTCCCCCTCCCCTCCCAGCTAATCCTTCCATCCCAGGGGCCAGCACCGCCATGACCTCCCTCTGCATCCAACCTCATCCACTCCTCCCTCCGGTTCCCTCCAACACTTCCTGACCCAAAAGCTGCCACGCAGCAGGAGCATGCAGCAGGAGAATAATAAAAGAAGAGAAGAAAGGCATTTGGATGATTACTTACCCATTCATGCTATTTTTTTCACCACTTCTGCTCTGATTTATGCTTTGTCCAACTTAGCTGCTGCTCACAATCATGCATTCCTGAATTCACACATGCAGCCATTAAGCTTGAGGTTGCTGCTGTCAACATGACTTTTTCCTAAAGATGGTGCAGCAAATGAGGCAGCTCTTCACTTCAAGTTGAATCAGAAACAACTTTCTTTGAGCAGAGCTGTGTGTCAGTCACAGACAGCAGCTGGAGATGCAGAGGAAGGAGGAAGATGTTTGGTGTTCTAGCAGAACGAGGTTGTATATTACAGGAAATCCAGGAGATGGGCTGATGTTCAGCTGCATCTTCTGAGCCGAGGAGTCAGACACACCTTTTACATCACATGCAAATCATTTTAACCATTTTGTAAACATTTGGGAAATTCCTTTAAAGACTCGAATCCACCCAGAACAAAAATGTGAGGGAAGTGTGAGAACAGCAATGTTTTTCAATGATTAATGACCTGATCTTGTATAGCACATTTCAGAGCCAGAGGAGACTCCAAAGCGCTTTACACTACAGTGTATCATTCATCCATTCACACACGCATTCACACACTGATGGTGATGAGCTACGATGTAGCCACAGCTGCTCTGGGGCACACGGTGAGGCTTCCGAGCACCAGTGTCACCAGTCCCTCCAACCACCAGCAGGGTTAAGCATCTCTCCCAAGGACACACTGGCAGGATTCACCGTAGGGAGCTGGCCTGGGATCAATCTGGCAACCCGCTCTACCTCCGGAGCTATGACTGTCCCGCGGCCAGCATCTTGGAGGACACAGAGTTTTAGTGTTTGATTGGGGATCTTTTTAGGGAATTCAAATGAAAAATACACGATGTACTTTATTTCTCAGACTTGTATTCAAAAGATGAATAAAACAAAACTTACATCTGCTATGTTTTATTGATTAGCTAAACAGCTTGAATAAAATATTAAATATTCACAAAAAAGTAAATAAACACAACAGGAGTCAACCCAACCCAACAGAAGACACATAAACACACATTCGTCCGTGCTCACTCGGCTCTGATTGGCTGAGTGAATTTGAAGAGTTGAGGCTGGACCAGCAGGACGGTGAAGAGAGCCAGCCCCGGCTGGACTCGTCCCCGTCTTCCTGCCCTGCCCTGGGGGAACCGTGCAGAGGGAGTAGCGCACAAATGAGATGACGGAGTTCTTTAATGGATGACCAACACCCAGAGCAGTGTGTTTTAAAGTCTTCTCTCCACATGGAGCTCTGGTATTCTTCACCCGGGTGTAGTTTTCTGTCTCTGAACACGCCCTGATTAATGATGCTACTGAGATTTGGGGGAAAGGGAATGAGTCTTTAAGCTGTTGCAGAGTTTCCATAAGTGACACAGAGCTTGTGTGAAAACAGGAAGGTGATAGACTGGCTGATATTATGGAATGAAATCAGTTTAACTCACACAAACAGTAAAACACTGTGTTTTACACAGGATCACACATCTCAGTCAGTTGTTTGGTGATGAAAAACAAATCAAATATCCTGTAAAAACGTTGTTGGGGTGGTGGGGCTTTTAGGTAAACCTTCAAGCTGCAAAACAAATTAGCTTAAACATGTTTCATGTGTTCTAACAGATTTGATTATATTGTAGAGATGAAAAAAAGAAAGAAAAAACTGATAAAGTGGTTCTCTCAAATGTGTCTAAAAACGTCAGCCAACATGCCTCAATCCAAAAGCAGCTATTGGACCTTCTGGTTGTCAATCTCATCAGACTGCTGCACTGCCCCAGGTCCACCATTCTTCACACACTTGCACATTTTCCCACAGAACACCACTGGTGTGAACGGTTCTGCGCCACCACTTCAGCTTTAGGACAAACTACCACAGTCCCAAAAAGAAAAACACCATTTGAAGTCACGGACAACAAAAACTGTTTGGATCTAGAAAATGGTGACTGGAGTCTAGCGCTACCTCGTTTCCTCAGGGAATGTGGGTTTTGGTATCCGGGGAACATGGCCCACAGATGATAGCCGGGAAGGGGAGGAGTTCCGTAATCAAAAGCTAGCTTGATTTGTAGATTTGCTATTGCTGCTTTAACTAATGTCCAACATTCTCTAATGAGGCTTTCATCAGTAGAGAAGCATTGATGTTATTTTACGAATGCAAGCATTTAACTATTTTAAATTTAAATTAGTAAAGAGAAAAGATGCTGAAAATGATTAGCCTGGCCTGCCAGACTCCTCCTCCGTTTAATTCTGCACAGAGAAAGGATCTGGGAACTCTCCGATTCAAATAACCCCGCCCCCTGAGAATTCTAACCGAGCCAATCAGCGCTGAGTAGCCTACGTCACACACCATAACGCAGAGTTTGTCATAAGCATGGTGACTGAAGTGGAGTTTGCTGCGGCTCTTTCCTCTGTTCTGCTTGGCTTGTTTGTCTTTAAAACCACAACAAGTAGAAGCGCTAAAAGCATTTCTTCTAAAAAAAATAAGATGTTTGCGCCGATGCCAGACGCCTTTTTTTTTTAACTAAAAACTACAACGTACAGTCGGCATTTCCGTCTTTTTTCTGATTGGTTGTTTTTGAGCTGGCTAGTCCCGCCCTCATGTGCCTCTCTGCCTGTGAGTTACCAGGCTAGTTCTCTGTGCAGAATTAAACAGGACGAGTCTGGCAGGCCAGGCTAGAAAATGAAGCAAAGTCAGACCTGGAGGTGATTTTGGTCTCAGTAAATGTGTGGCACTATCACTCAGTATATCAGTCAGAAGAGAGAGGAGGACTGGAGAGTCAAAGGTCAAAGCAGTGCTTTGGGAGGTGACCCTTCCATATTTACCCCACTGTGGACAAGTACTGTCTCCTAAACAAGGGGTGCATTGTATGGCCTTCTTTAATGGTGGCGCCAAGTCTATAGGAGCAAGGGCGTCGCCTCTCTGTGGGATCAACATCTGAAGCCCATTTATCAATCAAGGATCAGATGATAAATGAAGCTCTCCCACCAGTCAGCTTCATTCACAGCTGAGTGGAGAACTTGTTTTTTCAGATATGGACAACACCAAAAGTTAAGGAACCTCTTGTTTGCAAATATACATCATGTCATCATAAATAGTACGACGGTTTCCACGCGGAGGCCTACCTCTGACAGCACGGGTGTAAAAAGCATAGAGTGCTCTCCTTCCGTCAGCATCAACCAGCCATGAACAGGCCTTGGAAAAGGAAGCAGCATCTGGCAGGGATGAGTGGGCAGAGAGCCGCAGAGCTCCCAGCTTCCATCCATGAGGTCATGGTTGACTGCAGGCCCAGGCTAGACCTCATGGGGTCCAACATAGTTTCAGGACCTTCAAGAGTGAGACAGGATTAGCACGGAAAGGACAAAGCTCCAAATAAGAAAGAAATCACTGTTTTATATCTGTAAATGTCCAAAAGGACTCGTTTAAATTTTACACCTTGGTTGCAGAAAAAGGAGGAACTCATGCAGAACTTTGACTTTAACTTATGGCGTTCACACAGATCTCCAGTCATAACAGAAGAAAAGCTTTTGTTGATCACACAGCTTTAGTTTGTTGAGGGTGGATTTAGACACAGTGGCTCTGCTAGATGCAAAAACATTTTTTTACACTGACTTGACTGATTTGAGAGCCGTCCAAGTAGGTTATGACATCGTCTCTGCATTTATGAAGGAAACTTTTCCCTGCACAATGACTGGGGCAGAATGAGACACAAGCTGCTTCTTTTGGAATAACTTTTCCGTACGAGACGGCCATAACCCACGTTCTAACGCTCCAGAAAAAACCCCAGAGAGGGAAGATGTTTGCAGGCTGCTTTAATTCTTCACAGCCGCTCAGCTCAGGCATCTGAAGCTCTTCAGGGCAACGACATTGGAGAAGTGTAGCATCCTCCCTGCTCCTCCCCTCTAGCAAATGTGTGTGTGTGTGTGTGTGTGGTCCCCTGCTGCTGGCCCTGCAGATCCAGGTTTTAAGGTCAGGAGGTCACTGCTGGGTACTGGAATGTTTACGTTTTCTGCTCCCGTTACCGCGGATATCTGGACTGCTGCACCACGCTCTCCAGGAGGAGTAAGACATTCTTATCTTAGAAAATATGAAGAAAAAAGTAACATATATCTGATAAGTATTTAGCTTCACTGCTTGCTATTTGACGGATTTAAATACGACAAAGAAAAAAAGCTACATTAGACTGATAAAGTTCATATTTGTGCAGAAAAATCTAACAAATTAAACAATTCGTCACTCACAAGTTGTTATTTAAAACTTTATCTTGGTGCGGTTAACTCTGCACATTCCTTATGAACAGGCCCTTGAGCATTTACTTGGTCTGACATTCAAAAATCAAAGCATGGGAAAGCGTGTCTGAACAGTATCCAGTTTTATTCTTCCTGCTGCCCACCACAATCACACAGTCGCTGATTTTTGACCTTGGAATCCATGTTTGAGCGGCGTGCCAGCAAACAACACCACACGCCACACCCACCTCCATCTTGCCCCCCTCCCCTTTTGTAAAACTGCATATGAGAAATGTCTGTTTGTTCATGACCCATATTTAAAAAAAAAAAAAGTTGCGAAAGTCTGCAAAAGAAATATTACTGTACCCCGTCGGGGATGGTCTATGTATTATTCAGGGGGCTCGCAGACCTAAATGTGTGTGCGGAAGAAGGTGCAAACCCAAAGGGCAGTATATATGAACATTTTTGTAATTCGTTCCCTTCCTCCCCCATCCCCCAATTTTACTTCCCCTCTCTGTTTTAACCCCCACCCCGCCGTCTCCTCCTCCACCAGCAGGTTGTTTAATACTTTCCAGATTTCAGCATGCCTTCAACCTCCTGGAAGAGGTACAAGTCTGCTGATGGAATTTGGCGGAAAAAGGTTGTGGGTCCAAACGAGGGCTTCTACTTGTAAAAACCAAGACACTGAGCGCCTCCTATCGGTGGAGAGGAAAAAAGGACAAGCGAAACTCGAAGGCAATGGCATTTGACAGCCTGAGAAGCAGATGAGTATGATTTGAGCAGGAGACAGCTGCAAGGCAAGACTCCGATTGCAATGGATTTGTTTGAAGGTGTTTGTGTGTGAGTGTGTGTTCTTGTACTTACTACATACGAAGGACCATTTTCCCTACAAAGTGAGGACATTTGTTGGTCCTCACTTTTTTTCAGAGGTAAGATGTGATTTAAGTTTTAGTTAAGTTCAGGGTTAGGAGTAGATTGGTTATGGTTAGGGTATGGGTTAAGCATGGTGGAGTCATAAAAATGAACAGAAGTCAATAGAGTCCTCACTATGATAGAAAGATAGACACGTGTGTGTGTGTGTGTGCTCTGAAAAAGTCTTACTGTTTGGGTAAGTAGGACCATTATGGTCACATTATGTTCAAGAAAATTTCATTTAAATTTAGAAACTGATCATTTTTGGCCTTAAAAACATTTAATATCCAAGTCAGTGAAGTAGTCAGAACTCATCATGGCAAATGAAATGCTCTGGTGAGAGATGGTAAATATCCTCATGGTGGACTGGAGTGCATGGTAAATGGGCCACGAGCCCCTCTTTGTGGCCCCCGGTTAACCCCCACACACCCAATAGCAGCTCAGTTCTGCCCACAACCACTAGATGGCAGTAAATGACAAGTTTTCAGTAAAGGGTGGTAGCACGCCAGACAGATATGTAATTCAATTACAAGCAATGATTAAAAACCAGAACTTCTGGAATCAAATACTAAAGTGATGCCGATTGAAGATTTAGTCTTCCCTCCTCAAAGAGACAAACTTAAATCCAGCAATCTATTAGAAGAATACTGATGTGATACAGGCAGAGAAAATGGGGATCAATAACTCCACTGGCTTGTATTGACCACATCAATCAATATAAATGGCCTGTTTTACCACAAGTGTAAGAATAATGACTTTTTCCAGCCCTCTGGCAGGTTGAACGCTGAAATACTGGGACTATGACAATGTGAAAGAGATTTAAGATTCCTCTAACACAAAATGAAAGCCTGCATCAACCATCCAGCAGCTTTCTGGTGGGGGTAACACGATGAACACCTTGATCTGTCTGCAGCGGTGTTAACAAAACAATGCTGCGAACTTGAACCAAAGCTGGAGGAGCGGGAAAAGCCAAAGGACGGTGGGGAAAATCCAAAGTGACAGAACAGCTTTGAGTCCATGATGATGAGCAGGCCCGTGGTCTGAGACTCATCCGTCTTCCACCCAGCAGGGTGAGAGGAATTACCCGTCATCCATGCTTACCAGGGCAGCTTTTGTAGGCGAGGAGCATCCATCTCCAACTGACAGCTGCTTCATAACGAGGAGTCTTCACACGTTTCATCACATTGTTTTCAGACTGTACACTTAAAAGTACATCCCACTAAACTCACTAAGGTCTCTATTGCTTCCTTCCTTCCTTCCTTCCTCCCCTGGGAGAGCCACAGAATGGAGGCAGGAAACGAAGGCGGCACTCCAGGAATTTCTTTAGTAAGGTTGCTGAGTGAGTTCAAGCAGTGCAACAATCATCCTGATGCACAAAACTACAAATAAAAACAAGATAATTGTAAGTCTTTTATTGAAAAATATAGGTTCATTTTACAAATACAGAAAAAAACGCAGATACACAAAAACAGTAAGGCATTCTAAACATACAAGGATCACCCAAAGGTTTGACGGCTACCTGATTAAACCGTGTAGTGTGTCAGTGACGCATATCCAGCTACACAAACGCTCCCCTGACTGGTTCTTTGAAACCGTTGAGCCAAAATATTCGGTTTCATTTAACAGCAATTAAAATAAAGACAAAAACGTGACAACTATTCGACAGGCTCTCTTCTAAAGTGGTTTTCACAAGTTAAAATGACTTTTGGCAAGAAAATGATAATTTGGCACATCTGTCAGTTTCAGTTAAGGCAGTGAAATCAATCAGCACACGTAAGCCTCGTGGATTTAATGATGCAAGAGGCAGAGTCGAGCTGCAATGACGGTGCAACTTGTACAAAAAACAGAAATCCTTCCTTAATTCTCTTGCATCTAATGCTGGATGTGGCCTCATCTTGATCCCTGCCTCACACACACAAGCACACACACTTTTTAAGATAAAAACATTAGTCAAACAACAAATATTAATAGTTTACCTGCCAACACACACACACACTCTCTCTCTACAGCCCTGCTCATATGTAGTGAAAATCACGTTTTCTGGTCTAGCTAAGACGTTGCAGCCAAAGACAAAAAGGGAAGGAAGTGGTTAAAGACGGTTCTTCTGTTCCAATATGAGAAACAAGCAGAAGTCATTGAGTCGGTCTATGTAAATCACCAAAAGTGATCGGTTAGATTAGAACGCAGGCTGACCACAGGTTAGTAATCCATTCACCTGTTCTGCTGTCATAACACAGACACTGAGCCAGATGCACCACCTCTAACAAAGCTGAAATCCAGTAAAACGATAACAGATCAGAACGTCTGGGTTTAGTTTTGGGAAATGGCGACCTATGGGCGTTGCCATGGAAACCCTGAGTAACAAGTCAGAAAAAGAGAGGAGAGCCAGATAGGTCTGTGATAATATTGTCTGATGAAAGGGCCTCACACACTCTCTCCACAGTGAGAGCACACCCACTGGAGACATGCCTGTGGCTGGGCCTTCTGTGTGGCTCGGGCCGCATGACGCCCCACAGCTGCTGTGAAACCCCAACCCTAACCCAAACGAAGAACAGGAGAAAAGTGCTGAGCTGGGCATTAGTTACATGTTCTTCTTTGCTAAAGTTGGTTTTTAACCAGCAGATTCTGTTCATTTCTGGAATGTTGCTCAGAAAGTGTCGTCCAATTCATTTCACTTGCCTCAGTGTTCATAGAAGCAAGCAGGGTGCTTTCTAAAGGAGTTCCCACACCAAAGTTCCATCTTCTCCCCAAGAGCAGCCCACTACAGTGTCTGAAATCAGTGAAAACGGACACAAATTCCCTCTAGAACCCAGCTGTTTATACGTGAATCTCATCATCTTCATCTTCCAAGAAGGAGGAGAAGTTGCTCTCCTCTTCTGGGGGAGCGCTGAACGTGGCACTGTCTGCATCTCCAATGTAGCAGTGAATGCTCGGTTTCTCATCCAAAGCAGCAGAACCGGAACTGGACATGGAGCAGCTGTCCAGGTGCTGCAGGTGCTTGGCTCGGATCTCGGGAGTGTGAGGCCCTCCATCTTCAGCCCTCAGATCGATGGAGCAGGCCTGCTGCAGACCTCCTGCATCGTTGTTCAGCTTCACCTGCTGGTGCCCTTCCTCAGTAGTTTCCCCCTCTACACCATCTTCTTCCTCACTGTGGGTGCTGATGGCTGGTGAGGCATGGCCCTCACTGTTCTTGCCTTCCTCATAGCCAAGATCATCCTCCTCCTTCACCATCACATCCAAGATGTCATCCAGCATTGATGGTCCCAGGTCAACATGGAATGACATGACAGACTCTGCATGCTTCATTCCCCCTCCGTAGTGAGTGGAGCTCTCCGGCAGCTCTGTCAGTTCACCGAAGCTCTGCTCCTGCACCTCCAGGAAGTTTGTGGCTGCAGCTGCACCGTCCAGTTCCCCGTGTTGCTTAAACGGACTGGATGTCAAACTCTTGGAAACTGCGCCATCTCCTCTGTTTTCATCATTGAGAAAGGGCAGGGACATGGCATTTTTGACTAAAGTGGGAGATCCTCCAGGAACCATCAGGCCGTTTTCTCCCTGTTGGTCCACTCTGGTCACTGACTGGGAGCGCTTGCTGCTCCTGAAGGTACGCGACAAGAGACCAGGCCGAGGAGACCGAGGAAAGGACGTGGTCTCAGGTGATGCCTCCCCGGAGCGTGTGCTTAGAAAGGACGTATCTCCAAAGGCATCACCACTGCGGCCTACATGCATGGTGTGGCGAAAGTCTCCTAGAGGGGCACTAATCATCTCTCTGGTCAGGTCCATACGAGAGCGACGCTTAGCTGGAGCAGAGGACACCAGCTGTTTTAGGATAGGCATGATGGCTGATCAGACGTAGCGGTAGTCCACAAAAGGTGTAAGCTCCTTGGAAGGAATACTAACGCTCTTGAACTGCAGTCAGCTTGGGAACCTGAAAATAGATAACAATAAATTACACAGAATTCAGAGAGTGTAAAAAGCAGTAAAACGTATCTAAAGCATCACATTAGGTTGCGAATTTCTTTTAACCCATAAAAAGGACTTCCAGGAATTCCAAATGTTCCCCGAACTGCAAGAGCCGAAGCACTGAGACAGCTCTTCCATGATCAGCAGGGTCTTCCCTTCATCTGAGAATCGGCCAATCAAATACACCAAAAACATTTAGAGGAGCACCGCAGAACTGTGCTTGGGAACAGTGTGATGCGTGAGGGACGGAAAACTCAAACAGGAATTTTGGCAGCACATCAAGTCCATTTGAGTCAATAAAAATGTTCTGTTATGGACAAATGTTTATACAGTCTCCACAGATAGATTAGATGTCAAAAATAGGCTTTAAACTATATTTTATAATTACATAAAGCTCAATCTATAGAACTTGACATTAACAATCTTCGATGAAGTCCTAAGGGGACTAGATCATGCTAAACAATAATTTGGAGCTTTGACCATGTAGGGCTTTTGGCTTCATGCATCCATTTTCCTGTCTCGGCTGCTTCTTCCACTCAGCTCTGTTAAACTATTACAAATGGCTGAATGGGACTGTTGGCATCATCTCGCCCCACTCCTCCCCATCCAGGTAGTGTCCAGATCCCTCTTCCACTGGACTGTAAACACTAACACCCAGTAGCGGCTAGTCCACAGGAGAGCTTTTGGGTGCTGAGGTACAGCGTCGGTGAAGACACGCGCAGGAGACCGGCAGGGCAGAGTCTCAGCTCAGCTCAGGTCAGAACAGAACTGGAAGTTCTCCACAGTTCACCATCCTTTGTTGTTGTAGAGCAGCCGAGTTCACCTCGTGGAGTTTAGTTATTATGAAGAACTGGAAAATGATGACTTATAAACACTCCTGCATGTAAAAAAGTGGATTACTTTTACTAGAACACAGATTATTACAACCTTAAACCGGCAAAGGTAAGACTGAGTTAATGCTTTTACTTCATGAAATGAGCTCTGTTTGTTTTTAATGCTGAATGTGCAAATATTGGTGAACATTAAGCACGTTTTTGGAACAATTTTGTTATTACCGGTCTGTTGGTGTGAAGCACAACAATGGTGATTTGGCATTCCCTGGTGGTGATATGTGGAAATTGCATATGAAATCAGCACAGTCATCACAACTGCAAAATTCAGACTTAATTATTAGAATTATGAGCAATGAGGCTATTTTTATTACATTCTTAATGTAAACACTTTTCTAATCCGTGTTTCTCCTGAAAAACTTGCTTTTGACTACAAATATGATGAAATAATGATTCAATATTTACGTTTGACATTTAAAGTAAGGGTCAATGCATCGGTAGAGATGTACTTACCGATCCACACTTAATATTAGGAAAACACTTTTGAAAGAGGCGTCTCCTGGCGGACCGAGAGAGCGGCACTGAGGCAGTGATAGACTTTGCTGACAACGTCACGTTTTCAGCTTAGCCATCAGCCACAGCTGGTTCTACGTAAATGTGGAGCAGAGTTTTAACCTGAAGATGGAGAATAGAATTATGGTTTTGGGCTGAAATATTACATTTAAAGTAAGTTGCACTAAACTGCCACACTAATGATTACATATGTGTACAGCACCATTAGACACTCATCTGTACAGGTTATCAGCAAAAACAATTTAGGCGTTACTTGCTCTTTAATTGGTATTTTTATACAAAAACATTTTTTTTTTGCATGCTTGAAATAATTTGCGGTTGGTTTAAAACACCAGGAATGTGACTCAAAATTAGAAATATTTTAAAGATGTATCTTGTTTTCAGTCATTTCTTTTATTTAGCTGTCCATAAATCACCATTTTGTAAGGAAGCAAATGGACAAGATCAGCGACCTGACCTGTATTGGAATGTTTACCATGTGAAGTGCCTTGAGATGACTAGTCATGATTTAGCGCTTTATAAATAAACTTGAATAAGAAACATGTTAATAGTACATATTTATTTAAAAACTATTATTTACATAAATAATAATATTTATATTATTATTTGCAAACAGATAACAGTGATCAACGTGGGAGGGCTGTCCTCTTGCCCTCCTGTCAGAAGCTGGGGTGGGGCGTGGCGTCATGTGTCAGGGGTCTATAGTACAAACTGTAATATTTAAATCATTTATGAGCCCATCCTTGCTCTGGATTTCAGTTCCTTTAAGTTAAAGCGGTTTAACTTAAAGGGGCAACAGTAAAACACACAAGCTCTAAAATGAATTCAATTCCAACATATTTGTGCGGAAGACTCAAATTAAGGCCTCACTTTTTGTAAGTGATCTTGACTGAAGAGACTCTCAAAGCACTTGGAGTCATTTCCTTAACACCTGGGGCAGTGGGAAAGTTCAAGGAGCTCCGATCCTCAGTTCAAACACTTCAACAGTCAAAAACAAGTTATCAGGTGTTCTAAAAGGAGAAGGGGAAGCTCTGTAATCTTCACTCATCTGAAATGGGGGCACTGAATCCTTCCCAAAAATAATCACCTGGTTGCAAACCTAAAACTGTGACTGGTGAGATCAGACAAAGACTTACTCAACAACAGCATGTTCAGCAGATGACACGTCTGACCAACAAAACACGAGTTGATAACGAGTGTCACTTCTGGGCTGCCCGTGTGACCTGGTGGTTTTTTAAAGTAGATCAAAGAGGAACGTCAGAATTGTTGTCCAAAACCTCAAACCAATACAAAGACCCATTTCTGCATTTCAACACAATATCTGGATTTCTGCAGTGTGTTTCTGAGTAAACATCAAGGCAAACCCTGTTACCTCCTGTAAGTCTTTAAAACAAAACTGATGGTAGTGTTAAAGTTTGGAAAATAATTCCACGTGAACTGTTGGGAGACATTTGGGAAATTGAAGCAGTCTGAAGATGGCAGCAATGCCCTTTGGTAATGGCCGACCTCAGACTAGGCAAGGAGGGGGACGTTTCTTACTCAAGGACACACGGACACGTACAGCTCTAACTGGCAACCCGGTGGTTACCAGGCTAACTCCAAACCCTTGAGCCACTGTTGCCTGTTCCTCTGAAAGGAGAGACAGCCCACCACTATGGCTGTTCTGTACGGTGTCTGTTAAGGATGAGCAGTGATGGAAAAGACTGAAGTGATCCTGAAATTCAGCTAAAGTAGTTTTACTTTAAAAGCATTTGTGTAGTTTATATGTCAATGCCAAACAAAAACTTGTAGTTAAATTACACGGTTGTATGATGGACATGGCCTCGGCTGAGAAGATGGCAAATACCACCGAATGCCTAAAATACATGTTCATAGTGAACGTCTGTAATGAGCCTAAAGAACCAAAACAGTCATAAAAATTAAACTGTGCCAACTTACAATATGAATGAATTATTAAAACGTACGAAGGATTGAGATCAAGCAGAAGATACATTCCCTAGCCATCGTCTTCTGACAGGAAAGGGCTTAAACCTCTACGGGTTGGAGTAACAGCAAAGTGTTAATACAATATTAAAAGGCCAGACAGAGGAAATCTCACCACAGGCAGCAAGTCAGACAACATTATCAGGGTATCTGCAGGTTTAAGGGAGCCAAATTTAAGACTTTTTAAGACCTTTTTTAAGGCCACTTGGACCAAATTTAAGCTAGTTTTTAAAATTAAATTTAAGCTATAATTTCCAGCTATTGCCTGGAACCGGTGCTAACCACGTCGTGAACGTGGGATTAGCCATCCAGTTACTATTAATGTTGCACTTCCCCATGGCGCAAACTCCCACTAGCGTGCTCATCTAAAAATAGCCCCCTTTCACAACCAACTGAATATGTACGGTTCCGCTTACGCCAACATCGTACACAAAACTTGCTGAGCACTAACTAGAAATTCACGAAAATTTTATAGAAATAAAAGAATCTTGTTTATTGGGTCTTTGGTAATTTAAGACCTTTGGAAACTGTATTTAAGGATTATTTGTCATTTTTAAAGAGCAAGTCAACCCCTACCAGAGTCTAACTCCACTCCCACTTCATGTTTGAAAAATGCAACAAATGCTGTTGCCTGGCAGACCGAGGGGGCGGAGCTGCTAACAAATACACACACACACAGGCATTGTGACATCATAATCTACCAGTTTACATCATGGCATACCTCTTAGCCAATAGCGGTGGCAGATTTAAATTAGAATACAATGCAGAGTTTTTACCTGACAACGGCACAACACTGCCAGTTTTAGGCAGAATATTTAAATTTTAACTAAGATGCACTGAAATGCCAAATTATTGACGGCACGTGTCTGCAGCACGATTAGACACTCGTTTCTTTAGTTTATCAGCAAAAAAAAGGTTATTTGGGGTGACTTGCTCTTTAAGGATTTTTAAGGCCTTAAATTTGAAAAAGCAAATTTAAGACTTTTTAAGACTTTTTAAGGACCCGCGGATACCCTGCTCCTCCTCTCTTCAGGTGGCACACTGAAGGGCCAGGGCAGGGTGTCTCATTAACTACCCAACCCAGCACGGCCGTGGTGGGTCGTGGGCCATGGTGGTCAAATGAAAGCATTTTCCACAGAAAAAGCATGGCCGACTCCAGGAGACAACGCCATGCTAATAAAAAAGCAGGCTAAAGAAAACGCTTACCATGCCGTCTTCACTAGGCACCTCTCTGTCTTGCACATTAGTTGCATTTTTTTTTACTGCCGCTTACACAGAAGCGATCAACTTAACATTGACTTTGGATTCCAACTAAACAAGCTTTCAGAAGAAGCAGAGTGTTGTTCTCGTCAGAAGTCAACGGATGGACTCAACTGTTAAATATGGCATTGACCTCTTTCTTATGTCTCCCTCCCCCACTCCCTCTACTTCACCAGCTGAACCTCTGCTCCTCTTCCTGTTCACCTGCTTTGGTTCCCATAGAAACAATCTGCTGCAAGCAACAGCATTTCCTGCCATAGAGACTGCAGAAAGCTTCAGGCCTACTCATCATGCCAGCGTGCAAAACATGGCTTTCGGTCAGCCATTTATTCACTCGCTCCTTTAGTGGGTTTGTTTTCTTAGCCATGGGGGAAATAAGTAAAACACAGAAACGTCCCTGTGGTACAGAGAAAACAGGAAAGTGTGTGAAAGAGTGTCACATTTTCTCACGCTACATGCTTTCCTAAAACTTTAGGCAGCTTTAGCAACACACATCATTTATTTGAAGATACCCGTTTGTTGTTGAAACAGCCAGTTCTTTTGCGGTCATGGGAGAGTAATGACAGAAATGTTCACACCCAACCATACAAATAAATAAATTTCTCTTGTTTCCCTACAACTCTTGGGTGGTACTCGCTGCTCAGACGAGTCAGGATGCTGAAGCACCATCACTCCCCTAACAGGCCAGGAACAAGCTGAAAATCTCTGGTGCCCATTTCAGGCACATTCACACCTGACCACCAGACAAGCTGTTCTTCGTCAGCTCACGCTGAAAACATCCAGACTCTCCTGCAGCTGACAGTGTTGGTAAACCTTTAAGAAGTATGAACAAGTGAGTGCGAGAAAACGGAGGCTGGGGGGGGGGGGGCAAAGAGGGCCTGAGAAGACAGCAGGAACCGTGGGAACTACCGAGCCACAGCTATGGGAGTGTGGGGGGGAGGTGAAGGTCTGGCTTCATAAACAGACTCCTGATCTGATTGCAACATGAGCAGAGAGTGAGGGACAGGAAGAGACTTAAGACTGACTGAGGCACATCTGCATCCTCTCATCTAGACAGTGATGCTTCTCAGAAAGCACCACTGGACACATTAAACCTCGAGTCCCGAGTCCTCTCAACGATAAGTGCAGATTATGAGGCTGACTAATGTGGATGTGGCATTTCTCTGCTGCATGCACAGAAACTGACAAACACGAGCACACGGGGAATGATCCCAAATAGCCTCTATAGCTGCTTCACTGCCTTCTCACATGTTTGCACAAAAATGACATTTCTGGAAGTTTGTGAGGGGCGGACTAGGCTTGCCCGTAGGAGTTCTGCCCTCACAACCCGGACCTGGATAAGTGTCTGCCACTGAGAACAAACAAGGCAAACTTATTTGTGCTCAAATATATAATTTCAGTTTGATCTTTTGATCCACTTCATACAAAAACAATAACCACAGAAAGGCTCTAATGATTTAACACTAGAGACTGATGGGAGTGAAAACACCGCGGCTAAGAGCTGACACTATGAGTCAAATATTGCTCCTATAATTAACAGACATCCATTAAGTTTTTAGAGCTCTGCTGGCAAAAAAAACATCAGAGGACCCAGAGTCAAATTACATGAGAAAAACTGCAGCTTCACATCACAAGGAAACTATTGACTTCCTGGATAATTTGTGTTTAAGGCATTTATAACTTTTCACTTGTTGCCAATACTCTAAAACTAGGCCATTCAATACTAATACACAAGAGATCACTCCCAGAGCAATGCACTAACTCTCAAACATGACTTACGGTCTTTTACAAGAATGAGGTATCGATGTGCCGCCTGCGTGCTTAATTTGTCCTGTGTATATTCGACTTTCTGGAAGGGGGAGGAAGGCTTCTGTAGTGGGGCTCATTTAAAATCACTGACCTGGATGGACAACCTGAGGGCAAAAGGCTTTAGGAGGCTAAATGTAGAGAAAACTGTTGGCGAAGCACCCTGTTTGATAGTAAAACCTAGCGCACAACATCACCAGGGGCAACACAGTTGTTCAGTAAAAGACTAACACAGACCATCATCCACATATCCTGGTAATTAATCAGACAAATGGCTCTTAGCGGGTGGCATCTGCCCTGCAACCCAGTTAGCAGGCCTGAATGTCTCATTTAAGAAGGAGCAGCTAGGACAGACAGTGGAAATCACATTATCTCTCAATCACAGTGAATGGGAACAACAGATATCAAGCAGATGACGCCCTCTGAGATAAATACAGCAGGGAGGAAGCAAGTAGCTCTATTGACATTTTACATTGAAATACTTTTTATTTCTTCTTTATCCAAACTTGGGTTCGAGGAGCACTACTCAGCCTAAAACAGCTCTGTACAGCGTGGTTTGAGTCAGCCCATCTGAGTGTAGTTTTGTTCCCATGCCAGCTCCATGACAGAAAGTGCACATAAACACAACTCAGCTGAAAAATGTTGGTGTTGCTGGACATTTAGTTCAATTATATGGCTTTTTGTCAGACTCCGCACCAGGAAATGGCTGCAGGAGAGAAACACAAGGCAAACAGCGACTCCGCCCCCTAGCAAATCAGCAGCCAGAATCATGATGCTGGCCTGACTCAGTCTTGCTAGGTAGGGGAGAAAGTAGAGGGAAAATACAAAACCGTGCCCTTGGGAACAGTGGTCAGGCCGTTAAATATGATGCCACAGAAGATGGACCAAACCATTTGAGAACGTCAAGAAACCAAAATGGTGGCGGGTTATTCTACTAAAGAGTAGGGATGCACCGATGGATCGGCATTTGATCCCAATCGGCCGATAGCGCCCCTATCGGTTTTGATCGGAGTTTTCAAAATAGATCAAAGCAGACCGATCAGGTAGGGTTGTCACGGTAACCGGTGTAGCGGTAAACCCCGGTAAAAAAGAAAGTTGACAATAATAATAACCGTCTTGTTTTAAAAAAAACTATATTATCTCGGTGGATTACCGTGGCTGCGGTGTAGGCGCGGTGACCCTTACCAGCCACCGTATCATCTGCTGAAGTTGCCGGCGGCACATGCGCACTGTTGTTTACAACCAAAACTTTCTTGAAGCTAAAGCTGAAATAATGGCCAAAGGAGGAGACAGCAGCGCTCAGGACATTTATTATCCCTCAAAGAAGACAAAGTGGGAAGTACGGGCATCTTTTGGATATTTGAAGAATGCCGAGGGAGTTTATAGAAGACGGCTATCCTGTTTGCAGCACGAGCAGAAAAAGTGTCTGTGAAAGGCAGCAACGCTTCAAATCTCATGACACATCTGCGTGACCATCACCCACAACTCTACAGTCAACGCAAGGCAAGCTAACGTTAGCGTTTTAGCTAAAACGCGTGATCCGAGGATTTGGGTTGAGGGAGAATGCAACGAGTCGCTATATAAAGCAGCCGCAGCGCCGCTACCTGCATATAAACCGTGTCGTGGACACCCCCATGTTGAAATGATGCTATGTATTACAGGGCTCCCAGGGGCAGATAAGAGATGGTCTCTCTCCGAGAATAATTATGAATTTAACAATGATTACTGCCTGATGACATTTTCCCACATCTGCAAAGCTCACTGGAAGGACACAAACCGAGGACAATATTAATAGGATTTATTACTCAAGTAAGAGTAAAAAAGTATCTGATTAGAAGGCTACTTGAGTACTGAGTATCATCTGATCTAATATTTTTAAAATGATGACATCAAACAGACAAAAAATAAGAAGTTATGGGCAAATATTGGTATTTTAAAGACTAAAGGGAAAAAATGTAAACAAATAAACAACATAATTACAAAATAACACATTTTAGGCAAAATTTAGACACAAACTGAGGACAATATTTCCTGACATACAGGGTTTATTTAATTGTGTGAAAATGTAGCACGTTTAAAGAAATACCGCGATAATACCGAAAACCGTGGTAATTTTGGTCACAATAACCGTGAGGTAAAATTTTCACACCGTGACAACCCTAATACAGACCATTTTAGATTAGGTTACATTTCCTTTATTCCCAGATTATGTAGTTTGTAGCACTCATTACAATGTTGTAGAAAATTTCTGGCCAATCCACGTGATCGGTATCGGTGATCAGCATTCTTTGATATCGGTATCGGTGATCTGCAGCAAAAAACCTGATCGGTGCATCCCTACTAAAGAGTCACACTAACTGTGGTTTAGCCAATAACAACATTTACTTAAAGGGGACGAAGAATGCAGTTTATCAGCAATCCAAACACTGCTTTGAATCTCTAAGAAGCATAAGAATTTTTTTTTTGGCTTTCATCTGTCCCAGGAGCCCTGATACAGGCCATTCTAAACCCCCTAAATCAGCCTTGCTGTGAAAAGAGCCGTTTACCCCTCCCACTTGGCCAGGACATGAATATGCTAATGGACTGCTTGTTGATTGGTTGGTTTAATTGCGCAGTAGTGGCCGTCCAGATCAGCATTTGTCACAGGAGAAAGAAAACATGGCAAATTGGCAACGTAGCTCAAAAGTTTGGAAGCGTTATACAAAGACAGAAAAAGGCCTAACGATTGCAAACTCTGCAAAGTGAAACTCTCCTTTCACGGGAGCACATCGGTGATGCACGAGCACTTTAAGAGGAAGCACGTCATGGCGGAGAATGGAGTCACCTCAGTAAGTTTACCTCTTGTTAGCTGCTAACATAGGTGTAGTTACACCAGTAGTGGTGGTGATTTTATTACCTTTAGAACATGTTTGTATGTCACGTATTTTTGTGGCCCAAGTCAGTCAGAGGCACGCGGTTAGACCTCCTACAACTTACTTGTTTCTGTTACATTTGCTGTCAAGCCAACCTCCTGATGCGACACAGGTCATCTTTCTTTTTTATGTCCTCCACTGCGATGAAACCAACGGCAATTTTTTTATTACAGACACAAAAAAGTAGATTGCAGAGAAGCCTCTGGTACTCCCCATTTATCAAAATCAAATATGAAACACACTACATGTCAAGCCAGATTGACAAGCATCCCTTTTTTTTGGCAGTTTGGTGCCTTCGTAAACAAAAACAATGTTGCATTCCAAGTCTGCCATCATCTCTGATCAGAATTCAGTCCCACTCCTGAAATTGTAGACATCAATGTTCAACGTTTGCATCATCTGTAAAACGGGAAAATTTATCAGTGACACTTGGCCGTTTAGAGTCTTTCAATATAATGAGAAGGAATGAGCAAAAGCAGATTCACACGGGAAATATCACTAAGAGCACCAGAGACAGCCACTAAGGATCATTTTAATAGTTTAAAAGCATAAAGCAGTTAAGAAGATGAGTGAGTGAGTGAGTGAGTGAGTGAGTGAGTGAGTGAGTGAGTGAGTCAGATCGGTTAGGTCAACAATTACAACTAGGTCGGTTACAAGCAATTGTCTGCAGAATTAGTGGCCATTTGATACGCCTAAAGCCACAAGCCCGTTGGGATTTGACAATTGCATAAAAGCAGTGAAGAGCCTTCCAGCAGAGCTGCACAAACAGAAATGTAGGAGTTTTAATGGAGAAACATGTCCACAGGAAGAGTGTGGTAAAAATGAAGCAGCAAAGCCTCCATTCTGACCGGAAACCAGCCTGCCCTTCCTGACCGCTCAGAGTAAACAAGCCTGTTTTGCGGCACTGACCAAACAAGCAGTCCCTATCTCCATCAGCACTCCGTTTAATAAGCTACAAGGATGTGAGGCGGTGCTCGCACATCACCATGTGTTCAAAATCTGCCCATGACAGAGTGCATCTGTGCACAAAGAAGCTCTGACTTATCTGATTATTTCCACAGTGAACACATCCGGATGTTCTCTGCAGCAGGCAGCTGAGTCACAACCTGATGACAGGCTGAACCTGAGGCCCAGGTGTCTGCAGTGCGTGGGTGTCTGTGAAGCACCCAAAACATGCTCCTCAAAGCCAAGAATGCAGGGAAATTATGGGACCCTGTGCCTGCTCACATTTAAAGTGGTCCAGTTATAATTACAAAGTAGGAGCAGCTCAGACCCGTAGAAAGTAAAAAATAAAGCAGCTTCAAAGTACTAAACTTGTTTGCATAAATAACATTTTTCAAACTGAAAATGAATATGTGGACCACCAGAGGTGAAACAGACTGTCCATCACTCTTTTCTCTGGGCAAACCTATGAAACTCAGCCTTTACATTCATCGGTGAAGTTCATTTGACAATACATTTGAGGTGTTTCTGTGTTGTTGACACACGTCCATGAACATACATGGAAGATTTTTTTTATCTGGAATCATTAAAAACGGAAATATTTGGTAGAATATAACACTTTTGTGTCATTGGTACTAAATAAAATCACATTTGTAAGTAACACAGTCACAAACCTTTTCTTACATCACACCTACTTTTAAATGTAAAGAGGATAGTAAAAATACGGCGGAGAAATGCCAACCTTTTCTGATTGTTTTATCTTGCACACAAGGCACCTAAAGAGACAAATGTTGCTCTTGTTTCACTCCAACCTCCAGCAGGTTTGTGTTTTTCCAAAAAGAAAAACAATGAAGATGAATTAGGCAAGATACATTTCATTGAAACTTTGTGATTTCATGACAAATCTTTCAAATGTTCTCCACAAAGTTGACGAGATTGTGATTAGCTGGACCAGGACGTCCCCACCCAATTCCAGAAAACAAAATGATAATAAACACCAAACCTCGTAAAACCTAGGCATCGTTTGAGATCTGATCAAGAATAACACACCCAAAATGAACTGAATAAATCAGAAGCTAAAGGATTTATTTAAACATCTGTGGTACCACAACAAAGCTAAGACTCGAGGGAATTCTTCAGAGGTCTGAAAATCAACATTTATGGTATTGAGTGAGAGTAGATGAAAATGGCACGCGACTTTAAGTGCTCCTGCTTTGGTTAGGGGGCATCTATAGGTCTCAGAGAAGGTTTCAATCAGTAACTTTAAAATTATATTTTATCATTACTTGGTTATTTATCTATAAACAATTAAAGAAGAGAAAAAAAGTTGATTAAAAGAAAACTCCATTTTTTTAGTTCTGTTTGGTTTGACCAACTCTGATTTAACTGCCTTTTACACTCATGGTTCTGTCTAAGGGTAGACAGATATAGCGGGCCAATTTTTACCATTTTATACATCAGCATCGGCCGATATTTGTTCGTAGTAAAGCCAAATTAAAGTCAGGCACATCCTCGGGCAGCCCGGTGCTGTTGCAGAATTTAATTAAAATTATTTTTATGTTCACTACTAACATCTGCAAAACAAATACTCTAACTTTATTTAGGTATCTGCCATTTACACTGAGAAGTGCACAAAGGTAAGATTTAAGTTAAATTTAGAGTTAAAACACAAATTCAGCTTCAGGGGTTTTATGCATTGACTGATGTAATTAGTGACATTTTAGCATGAAAATAAGGTAGAAAATGTCTAGATGTCGGCCATTTTCCCCACACATCGGCAATAGAAAAACCAATATCGGTCCACGTTTATTCAGTTCAGTTCGTTTACATAACCTTAGACCACAAAAACACACTCTGACCAAAATTAGGCTTTTAAGTTTTATCAAACGTGTCTAAATTCACTGCATGACAGCAATTTTGGCAACTGAAGTTTCACAAAGTTGAACTAAGATCCGGTCAAATATTCCTTTGTGATTATCTGCAGTCAAACTGACCTGGAAAGTTTACAAATGCTGCAGAAATTCAGCATGAACTTTGAGCTGGAGGCAGTGAAGAAAAAAGTCGATAACAGAATTTCCACAGCATGGAAAAATCCAAATGTCCTATTGCAAAGTTTACAGAGTTGTAAAATGTAACAGCTAAACTGGTTTTAGATGCTTTTAGTCTGCGAGGTAAAGAGTCTACTTGGGAAAAATGTACTAATGAGCTGAAAAGGGAAATCCTGTTACTTACTGAAGGTGAGCTGGACATGTCTCAGTCAATAAAGGCCTTTCCTGTACAGTAAATAAAAGTACAAGTACAAGCCCACAGTATACAGTTGTGACCACTGGCCATACGGTAATCTGTTCAAAATCTATGATGGAATTATGGGATAAATTTATGAGGATGGAAATGTTTTTGGGAGCAAACAGATCACTGTGATGATTTAAGTGTTACCTTCAGGAACATGGAGAAGAAGAAGAAAGTATCATTTCTATAGCGCCTCTCAAGATAAAAAGCACGGGGAGCTTCACGAAAACAAAAAATGTAAAAATATAAAAAAAGCATTTAGAAAATGTTTAAAAATATATTTAAAATGAGCAAAAATAGACAACTGTGATTAAAAAATGTTAAGAAAGAGAGAGAGTGAATAGGAAAGAGGGAAATCAGTGGATCCTGAGGAAGGTGGAATAGGTGGGGAGAGCAGAATAAAGAGAGAGTGGTGAAGAAGGTCATACAAAAGCCAGCTTGAACAAGTGAGTCTTCAGCTGATTTTTGAAGGAGACCACTGAGTCCACTGATCTCAGGCTCAGGGGGAGAGAGTTCCAGAGTCTGGGGCCACAGCAGCAAATGATCTGTCACCTTTGACCTTTAGCCTGGCGCTGCACAACCAGTAGGCTTTGATCACTGGACCTCAGGGACCTGCTGGGGGTGTAGGGACTGAGAAGATCACCAATGTATGATTGTGCTTGTCCATGTAAGGTCCTATAGACCAGAACCAGGATCTTGAAATGAACCCTGAAGTTGACTGGCAGCCAGTGAAGCTGGAGGAGAAGCGGGGTGATGTGGGTGTGTTTGGAGGACTTGGTCAGAAGCCGAGCACAGGCATTCTGAACCACCTGTAGACGGTTCAGGGAGGTTCTGCTCAGACACGTGAAAAGAGAGTTACAGTAGTCTAAGCGTGAGGAGATGAAGGTGTGGAGAACTGTCTCAAGTTCAGAGCGAGACCGAATGGCACTCAGCTTAGCAATGTTCCTGAGATGGAAGAAGGAAGAGCGAACAAGAGAACTGACATGAGAATCCAGGGTGAGAGCTGGGTCAAAGGTCACGCCAAGATTCCTGACAGAAGGTTTGGTGTGAGAAGCAAGCTGACCAAGAGAGTCTCTGACTTTGGGAACCAGCTTGTCTGGGGCACAGATGAGGATCTCAGTCTCATCTTCATTCAGCTGAAGAAAGCTCCCAGCCATCCAGGTTTTGATAGAGTCTAAGCAGGTGTGGAACAGCTGCAGCTTAGACATCTCATGGGGCTTAAAGGAGATGTACAGTTGGATGTCATCTGCATAAAGATGGTAGGAGATTCCTTTGAAGGAGCTCAGGATGTGCTGAAGAGGAAGCAGATAGAGGAGGAAGAGCAGAGGCCCCAGCACAGAACCTTGTGGGACACCATGGGTAAGAGAGGTGGTGGAGGACCTATACTTGGAGACAGCCACAGAAAAGGAGCGCTCAGAGAGATAAGAGGAGAACCACTCCAGAGCAGATCCTGATAGGCCTACCCAGTCTCTCAGCCTCTCCAGTAGCAGGTGATGGTCAACAGTGTCAAAGGCTGCAGTCAGGTCCAGCAGGACCAGAACAGAACCGTTCCCTGCATCACTGTGAGTCAGAAGGTCATTAGAGACCCCAAGAAGAGCTGTTTCAGTAAAATGAGCTCTACGAAAACCTGACTGGAAACTATCATAGATGTTATGTTCATCAAGAGCAGCTGTGAGTTGTTTAGCCACAAACTTTTCCAAGATCTTGGAGATGAATGGATGTTCATCTGTCTTCAACGGTCTGAAGCTGCTATGGAGAGAGGGGTCGAGACTCGTTTTTTTAATAAGCGGGTGGATTACAGCGTTCATAAAGTAAGCAGGGACCTGACCAGAGAAGCATTAATTATAGAGAGCACGCTGGGACCGATGGACTGAAAAGCACTTTTAAACAAAGATGAGGGTAAGATGTCGAGGGGGCATGCAGAGGTCTTCAAAGAGTTAACTAGTTTGGTTAACTCAGGCAAAGAAACAGGAGCAAAGCTGGACCAATTCTTTTTACTATATATATGCTTCCAATTGGTTAAAATCACTAGACAACATGGGATAAACTTCCACTGTTATGCTGACGATACTCAGTTATATTCATCCATTAACCCTGATGAACCTAATCGGTTAGGTAGATTATAGGCTTATCTAGAAAAGGAAACTGCTTAGTCAATCACCTAACCTGAATGGCATTAAATTAGTCTCAGAGAATAAAGTAAGGAACCTTGGTATCATCTTTGACCAGGACATCTCACTCAAATCCCACATTAAACAGGATTGTAGGATTTTCTTGTTCCTCCTTCTCACATATAAAGCTCTTAACAATCAATCTCCATCATACATCAGTGACCTGATTGTTCCATATGTTCCTAACCGAGCACTTCGCTCTCAGACTGCAGGTTTACTGGTGGTTCCCAGAATATCTAAAAATAGGATAGGAGGCAGATCTTTTAGCTATCAGGCTCCTCTCCTGTGGAACCAGCTCCCAGCTTTAGTCCATGAGACAGACACCTTGACTACTTTTAAGACTAGGCTTAAAACATCTTTATTTGATAGGGCCTATGGTTAAAATCGGATGTTAGCCCAGATGTGGACAAGTGGGGGAGGGAGGTGGAGTGTACAGTCGGTAAAGACGGCTCTCCCTTGCCCTGACTCCATCTTGCCTCCAACTAAAAGGCTAGGTTAACCAGATTTATCTCTGTAGTTATGCTGCTATAGGCTTAGACTGCTGGAGGAC
Organism: Nothobranchius kuhntae; assembly: GCA_006942095.1. Lineage (NCBI taxonomy): Eukaryota > Metazoa > Chordata > Actinopteri > Cyprinodontiformes > Nothobranchiidae > Nothobranchius > Nothobranchius kuhntae. The sequence continues at coordinate 914,652 of SSNQ01034556.1, forward strand.
ACGCTGACCACTTTCCACACTCGACTACTTTCTTCTACAATCTGCTCTTTAACTGTATTATTTCCTGAAATTTCAGCTGTTAACCTAAGTGTTTTTCTCCCCAGAAGAAGCTACAAAGATGTTCTGCTGAGCTGTGGTGGCCATCGGCTAGCACACTGCTGCTAACCACTTAAACATTCTCCCTCTCCTGATAATAACATTTCACGCTCTTTGACATTGAATGTGCTACTACTAGTTTACCCGTTAATTATAGATTCACTAGGATAAATACAATAAAGTTTACCTCTTACTAAATAGAACATTTACAAATAAATCACAATGTAACCATGGAAACACTACTTGGTGTGTGTTTATATATATATATATATATATATATATATATATATATATATATATATATATATATATATATATATATATATATAGTGTGTGTGTGTGTGTGTTCTGTCTTCTCCATCCCCAGTGAGTCATGATGGATGGCTGCTTATACTGAGCCAGGATCCTCTGGANGTTTCTTCCTGTTAAAAGGGAGTTTTCCTCTCCACTGTCGCTGCATGCTTGCTTAGTATGAGGATTGCTGTAAAGACTCTGACACTAGTCAGTGACTTGATGCAATCTGCTGGGTTCCTTATATAGGAAACTTTTTACTGATAGACTTAATGAACTGACCTGTAATGGAATGTTTACTATGTGAAGTGCCTTGAGACGACTCTTGTCGTGATTTGGCGCTTTATAAATAAACTTGAATTGAATAGAAAAATCAGGACAGCACTAAAGAATAAACATTTCCTTCAGCCAACAAACCTCAGTAGACAGGGCCACAAAGCTGCTGCCGAAAGGCCAGAAAACAATGCAGACAAACAACAGACACAGGAACAGACACAATGTTCCAACAGGAGACACGGCGTACTTAGAGAAGTCATGTTTGGATGATAAGGATTTTTTAAAATAATGAACAAAGTTTACTGTTTTCCCCCAAAGGACTGTAACTATCAGAGCCTTTGATGTTTGTAAAATCATCAAAAGGCATCAGAAGCAAAGCCTAGTCTCTGCACATCCACTCATCTGTCTAACATGGATTCAGAAAAAAGTGTTTATACTGGTATTTCCTGGAATGTAAAAGGGCTGAGCAGGACACACACTTCGCCTAAAATGAGCACGAAACTGCAAACATGCTCAAGCATGGGTGTCTGACCATCTAGCAAGTGCCCACAAATAACCCAGTTACACTCCACCCAGACCACAGCAGCATGTTGGAGCTGTTGGTTAGTTCCAAAATCAACAGCAAACAGCACAAATGTGCACAGTTGTGAACACAGTTATGGTCAGGTTGTGCTTCCTGGGTCGTGAGCCTACAAAAGCTGTCGGACTACTGCAGCGACAAGAAAAACGCGTCTGACACCTCAAGGAGGAGCGAGTTTCACCTTCTTCTGGCATTGCTGGGTGCAACTGAATGTTTTTTCCATTATAAAACACAAAGCAGGTTCAGAATGCTTCACTTCCGCTGAAAGGCAGCCTTTAAGAAAAGTTAACAGGCTAAAGCCAGTCCCACATTAATCCCAGTGATGCCACTCACCCGTTTGACCAAATTCATCAACCTTCATCTCACAAAGCCCCCGGTGTGTTTTGGGTCGTACAGATCAGAGTAGAGGCGTGCAAAAACTAAACTAAACCACACAATTTGTCACCAAAACAGAGACTCGGGAACCACCACCTCCACCAACAACTATGAAATAAGGAACCCACCAAACTGAGCCACCTTGGCCAAGCACATTCAGCAGAAAGTAAACAGAAAGAGGGATGACCTGGAGAAGCAGAACATATGCTCAATGCCCCCCCCTCCAGTTTACAATTTCAAAATCAAGTGACTATGAATTTGAAGTTTACACAAGTATTTCCCAAAACACCACAGCTGATGGAGAAATGTTTCTGGTTTTACTCCAGCCAGTTCAAACTACAAGTCCAACATTTTCTCAGACAAACAACAGGAAGGAAATGTGAAACACACACACACACACACACACACACACACACACACACTAATTTAAAATATGAATGAATACATGGCTAAGTTGGAATCTTGTCACTTTCTCAGTAAAGAGATAAATCACACAAAAAACACAAAACGCTGCCTGGTCGTTACAGTAAAAGCGGAGTCTGGGTGGGTCATCCGCAGGACAAAAACAGGTCAGCAGCCACGCTTTTCTGCATCCCTCTGGACACACACACACACACACACACACACACACACACACACACACACACACACACACACACACACACACACACACACACACACACACACACACACACACACACACACACACACACACACACACACACACACACACACACAAGGCCGTTTATGCAAATGCAGGCACAAAGCACGCAGACTTACTGAGCATCCATTCATAAAGCCGGCTGCAGCTCCTTGCCGGGCCCCCCGCGGGTCGATGGTAACAAAGGAAGCGCGTTCAGTAAAGTAGGAGACCTCAGGCTCAGATCTGCTGTCGGTGCAGTTCGAGCTCGTGTCAGCCTTTGTGCTGGTGGAGAATCACACCAGCTGCTGCCACCGCATCCTCACAAACGAGAACTCACAGAGCCTCCTGCTGTGGTGAGAGTGAACACGCCCTCCTTCCATGTGTCCTTAAAGACGCAGCCGACCGCGATGACGCCATCACGCAGGCAATCAAACATGCGGAAACCCATGCCCGGTGTTTCACCCACTTCATGATGTTTCAGAGAAAAATGAACTTATTAAAATAATTTTAAACGTGTATTTTGTTTATAAAAAACTATCACGTGTACCTATGTTAGGATAATGCACAACTACTGTATAACATGTTCTGATAATTGTGTAAAAAATTAAAATAATGTACAGTCAGGAACCTTTCAGCCATTTTCAAACGTGTCTGTAAAGGTTTCAACTGTCCAGCCACCTCTTCCTGCACAGCCTCTGAGTAGAGAGAACCGAGCTGAAGACAGCTCTGATTTCCTTGAAATTTAGTGCAAAATTGTTTTACAACCCTTTTACAGCATCAGTTTAGCATATGGCAGAAATTTGGGCTTGGCTGTGATCCAACTAGATGTTAGTTGATCAACCCTGAAAGACAAAAAAAAAAACAGTTTCTCCAAATAGAGATTGTTTAAGCAGCACAATCCATCCATTCCCTGAATCTATTTAACTCAAAGACTCATAGAAAGACTCTTAAAAGTCTTCAATAGAGTATAGTTTAATTCTCTTTAGTATAAAATTAAAATAGTTTGATAAACTGCTTTAATCACTCTGCTTCATTTTTACCACTGCCTTCCAAATATTTATGGTGAGGTTAAAACACTGAGGAGAGCTTCACTAAATTCCTTAGCCCACTGTCTGGCAACACAAACGGCTTTAATGAATGACAGTGTGATTGTGTGTATTTCATGACCAACCAAGCAGGTAAGACTTGCATCAAAAGTCGGGGGGGGGGGGGGGGGGGGTACACGACTGTGAATGGTTGACTAGTATCAGGGGATAAAAGCCAGTCTGACTCTGACTGAATGACTATGGCTTTGTCTGTAAAAGCACTTTTTCAGTCACATAGCTCCATCACATTTCTGCCCTTGGCTTTGTTTCCAAAATAGTTGGAAGGTAGTCGACAGAACAAAATGGCTCTGTATGAGAATTTGAGCGCAATGGCATTTTGTTCATGCTCATGCTACACTTCGTGTTGAAGTGATTCTTTTGACATACTGAACAGACCTCTTTCCTTATATACACTTACAGGCATACAAAGTTTAGGCGTGCTTTAACACCCCCTAGTGTTTGTCACAAATCACTGTCTTAAAAACAAACTTTTCCTTTCGTTGCTGTTTTTTTTTCTCCCCACAATGTTTTCAACACCAGGGGCCTCATTTATCAAGCTTGCTTACGCACAAAACGGGGGCGGAAAACTGCGTAAGCAACTTTCCACACAAACTTTTGGATTTATGAAAGACAACTTAATGGAAAAATGTGCGCAACTTTAAGTTGACTAAGAACCTGGCTTACGCACATTTCAGACATGGAGAGCACCTGCAGTGCTGCTGCTGAGAAGGATGAATTCCAGCAGCATTATCACTTGTAATGCTTCGTACACACAGAACAAGCTAGAATCATTGTATGGCGTTACATAATTGGCCTTACTGGCGTGTTAATTTTGACAGTCTGCAGCAATTAGTGTGAATACTGAGTAGACATATGTACCGCGGATACGCTCATCCATAATGTCACAATGGATGCGCTGGCATTCCTGGATGACTATGCCAACGGCAGGATCCGGATGGAGAGAGTGTTCAGAGATCACACAGATTTCCTGGCACATGACGACGACTGGCTGATCAGCAGATTTAGATTCCCCAGAGCCCCCCTCCTAAACTTCTGTGCTGAGCTGAGCCCGGTGCTAGAGCGACCGACCCACCGGACTCATTCCATTCCAGTGCACTTCCGGCTGTTGACTACTCTTGGGTTCCTGGCAACCGGCTCGTTCCAACGAATTGATATTATTTTAATTACTGCCAACAATACCAAGTGGTGCAACATCAAGAAAAAGGAACACGAGAAACTAGAGAAGTACCAGAGCCTCAAAGAAAAACTTGAGAAAGTCTGGAGGTGATGCCCATGTCATTGGGTACTCAGGGCAGTAACGCCCAAACTGGAGGAGCGGCCAAAGCAGATCCCAGGAAATTCATTGGACATCTCAGTCCAGAATAGAGTAGTTCTAGGAACAGCTAAGATACTAAACCCTCAAGCTCCCAGACCTCCCAGACCAAATTTTCCAGTTTTTTGTTGGAAATGATGCAGTTTAGTGTCACATTGCACTCTGAAATGAAAGCATAGTACAAATAAGCAATTAGAGTTAAAAAAGAAATCCTGGAATCAATTTATAGACCAAAATGTGTTCTAAAATTTT
>SSNQ01034556.1:919619-947773 GCA_006942095.1 Nothobranchius kuhntae
AATATATATATATATATATATATATATATATATATATATATATATATATATATATATATATATATATATATATATACATATATATATATACATATATATATATGATGTTACGGGTGTAGCAGTACGCTAAAATTGTATTCAGTTTTGTTCACTGTTTTGAAGAGCTTGGTTAGATACATTTTCGGTACATTATTATTATTTATTATCTGAAGAGGCACTATAGTGAGCAGAACCAGGTGTCATCACAGGCTGCTGATCTAGCATAATGTCTTTAATTATTTCACAGGTTATGTGTGCAGCTATGAGAGTCATGCTCATACAGACAAGTGTTGTGTTTGACTGTTGATGCTCCGTGTTTTTATTTCTGCAGCGAGCCGTAAAAACTCCCACACACGTCCAGAGTTTCTTCTCTAAAACTCGTATAAAATGACGAGCTTCCTCCTTACCGTATCTTTTGTTGTTGGATGAAAACTTTACATCAGTTGTCCCAGGGGAAAAGTTCAGCAGACGTGTTTGATTACATTTTTCCCGCTGTGAGAGAAGGGAGGGAGGGGAGACGCTGCATTCAGCATCTCTACAGGCTCCACAGTAGCAGTGACAACCAGCTGGTTTGATCCGCTCTGAAAGTCATTGAGCAGAATTTGCAGATCACATTTTTTAAAAGGAGATCGGGCGTCACTCAATAGAGCATCTGTGCAGAAACTCGCCTTGGAACTATTATCCGCTACACCTAAATCACACGAATAAAAATTCATTATTTTACAGAAAAAAAAACATTACACAAGTGGACCGAACTGCTCAGATATCCTGCAGGAATAATAACCTGGCAAAAGGAAGAAATACAGACCACAGATGTTAAGACACAGAAGCTCCTAACCATGCATGGAGGGTTCATCCCAAATCCAGCACCCTGAGACTGCACACTAGCCATAAGGAAGGAGGCAAAGGGCTAGTGAGTGTGAGAGCCACTGTCCAGGATGAATTAACCAAGATCCATAATTACATCAAGGACAAGGCCCCAACAGATGACGTGCTCAGTGAATGTCTCAGACAATGTCAAACAGAGGAGGAGAAATGTGGGAGCATAAGCCCCTAGAAAGAGCTGGTCTGAAGGACAGCACAGAGGCACTCATCATAGCTGCACAGAAACAGGCCCTGAACACCAGAGCAACAGAGGCCAAGATCTACCACAACAGACAAGACCCAAGGTGTAGGCTATGCAAAGAGGCCCCTGAGACAATCCACCACATAACTGCAGGGTGCAAGATGCTGGCAGGAAAAGCTTACATGGAGCATTACAACCAAGTGGCTGGTATCGTGTACAGGAACATCTGTGCAGAGTATGGACTAGAAGCCCCAAGGTCAAAGTGGGTAACACCCCCGAAGGTGGTTGAGAACGAGAGAGCCAAGCTCCTGTGGGACTTCCGGACCCAGACTGACAAAATGGTGATGGACATGGTGGTGGTGGACCAACAACAGAGGACAGTTGATGTAGCAATACCAAGTGGTGCAACATCAAGAAAAAGGAACACGAGAAACTAGAGAAGTACAGAGCCTCAAAGAAAAACTTGAGAAAGTCTGGAGGTGATGCCCATGGTCATTGGGTACTCAGGGCAGTAACGCCCAAACTGGAGGAGCGGCCAAAGCAGATCCCAGGAAATTCATTGGACATCTCAGTCCAGAATAGAGTAGTTCTAGGAACAGCTAAGATACTAAACCCTCAAGCTCCCAGACCTCCCAGACCAAATTTTCCAGTTTTTTGTTGGAAATGATGCAGTTTAGTGTCACATTGCACTCTGAAATGAAAGCATAGTACAAATAAGCAATTAGAGTTAAAAAAGAAATCCTGGAATCAATTTATAGACCAAAATGTGTTCTAAAATTTTGACTCATTAAAGTGGCCACCTTTGGCAGATATAACAGCTGAACACACTCGTGGCATTCTTTCTACAACAGAAATCAAATATTCTTCAGAAAGTTCTTCCATATCTGCTGCAGAAGTTCCCATAAATGTGTGGCACTAGTAGGTTGCTTTGCTTTCACTCCTCTGTCCAGTTCATCTCAAAACACCTCCATGGAGTTTAAGTCTGGAGGCTGTGCTGGCCACTCCATGTTTATAAACTTACCATCTTGTTCTTTTTTCCTGAGGTAGTTCTAGCATAGCTTGGACTTATGTTCTGGGTCATTATCTTGCTGTAGGATGGACCCCTGACCAACTAGGCACATACCAGAGGGTACTGCATGGTGCTGGAGAATGCTATGGTAGATGTTTTGGTTCAGGGTGCCTCTCACTCTGTACAAGTCACCGACCCTGGAGCCAGCAAAACATCTCCAGACCATCACACTTCCTCCTCCATGTTTGGCAGTTGATGCCACTGGAAAAAAGGCACAGGGGTGAACATTATTATCTTTGTACCTTAGACTGAGGACTGCCCCCACACCACTATCCGAGGCATCCACCTCCACAATGAATTGACGATTTGGGTCTGGGGAGTGAAGCACCGGGGCAGTGGTGAAGAGTTCTTTAAGCGTAGCGAAAGCTTTGCCTGCGTGGTCATTCCAATTGAATCTGACCTTGGTGGAGGTGAGGACATGGAGAGAAGCCGCTATCTTGCTGTAGTTCCTGATGAATCTCCTATAGAAATTAGTAAATCCAAGAAACCTCTGGAGGTGTTTTCTGTCACAAGGTGTCGGCCAATTAATGACAGCTGAGACTTTGTCAGGATCCATAGATATCTGGTTAGGAGAGATGACAAAGCCCAAAAATGAGATGGTGGAACGGTGAAATTCACATTTCTCCACTTTGATGAACAGGTTGTTCTGCAGGAGCCGAAGGATGACTGCTCGGACATGTTTCTTGTGTGTCTCAAGATCTGGAGAAAATCTAAGCACATCATCGAGGTATATGAAAACAGATTGTCCCACCATATTTCTGAGAACATCATTGACAAGTGCCTGGAAGGTAGCAGGGGCATTATTGAGTCCGAAGGGCATGACCAAATATTCATAGTGTCCTGTAGGTGTATTAACTAATTTGCTGTCAGCCATTTCCTGATGGGTAAAGCCCTTCGCTGCCAGCGTTTCTCACCGTTTTTACTGTTTTTTAAGAGTCACAGAACGTTGCGTGCTAGGATGATGTTGACGCAAAAACAAACAAAACAAAGCAGAGACTCACCTCTTATATCAGGAAGAATCCACACGTTTCGAGCTTTATCTGTTCTTTCATAATCCATTGTTGAATTGTGATCGGCAGAAGCTTTTCGGGTTCGCTCCTCACTGTTTTTTACAGCAGCAGCCCAAAACGATCTCCTAACACATGAATTTTCTGCTTCCTGATCACATGACGTGTGACGTATGCAGATGAAGATCGGCTTTAGAGCTGAGATGTTTGTTCTCACGGTGCGGGGGCTCGTTCCGATGCCCACACAGTAAAAAAAATGCAAATGACGTCTTTAGTCGTCATTGGCAGTGAACGGTTGTATTTAAAATGACGAATTTAGTCGTTAATGGCAGTGAATGAGTTAAAGACGGTTTTCCATTCACCCCCCTCTCTGATTCTGACTAGATGATAGGCATTTCTGAGGTCCAGCTTTGTAAAAACATGAGCACCCTGGATGGAAAGCAGTATTAATCAGGGGGAGTGGGTAGCGATTTTTAACTGTGATGTCATTTAATCCTTGGAAATCAATGCAGGGACGGAGCAAACCATCCTTCTTTCCCACAAAGAAGAAACCAGCACCAGCAGGGGATGAGGAGGGACGAATAAGTCCAGCTTTCAGTGAATCCTCAATATATTGAAGCATGGCGGTGTTCTCACGAACACATAGGGAATATAGACGACCCCTAGGAGGGGAAGAGCCTGGCAGGAGCTCTATGGCACAGTCATAGGGTCGGTGGGGAGGCAGACAGGTGGCCTTGTGCTTATTGAAAACCTGTTTCAGGTCATGGTAATCCGTCGGGACTCTGGACAGGTCAGGGTTAGGTCTCAGATGTGGCTTGGGAGTCGGGGACAGAAGGCAAGGCATGGTGCAGGCATGAAGTCACACATTGGTCTGACCAGTTAACAATCTCCCCTGTCCTCCAGTTGATTTGGGGGTTGTGGGTTTGGAGCCAGGATGCACCCAGGATGACCGGCAGCTCAGGGGAGTGTACGAGAAGAAAGCTGATTGTCTGTATATGGTTTCCACTCAGCTTCATAGTAACAGGTTCTGTCTCCTGAGTGACATGTTGAATGGTGTGTCCGTCAATGGCAAGGGCCCTTTGCACCCTGGTGGTGGGAAAACAAAACTCAACCCCATTAATTTGGCCTGGTCGTAGTCCATGAACTCTGTCTGCCCCTGAGTCAAGACGGGGAGGGTGAGCTTGGATTCTTTAAACAGAAAATCAGCAGAGGCAGACATCAGTGATGAGGTGTTGTCGAGTGAAGAATGGCCCAGAAGGTACCTCAAAATGCCTACTGGGCCTGGCCTTTTAACATACACTGGCGGACTGCACGATTGTTATCTCCACAGTAAAAACACAGAATATTGTTCTTGTGTCTAAGTCTTTCTTCTGATGTAAGCTTGGTTTGGCATGGGTTCCTCAGGTTGAAAAACGGGTTTAGGAAACTGAGTACTCACAGCGGAGGGTTCTAGATCGGACCTGGTGGCGATGTAGGACCAGAAAGTTGGTGTATGGGTGTTGCTCCTCCCCCTTTCAATCCTGCGTTCTGCTAGCCGGAGGTTGATGCGTGTAGCCAAATCTTCTAGGTCCGCAAGGGACTTTGGGGGTTCTCTGGTGGCAAGCTGTTCCTTGATCTCCTCAGATAACCCTCTGTAAAATACGGTACTCAATGCTTTTTCATTCTAGCAGCTGTCAGCTGCTAAGGCATGGAAGTTGATTATGTAATCTGTGACGCGTCGCTGCCCCTGCTTCAGGGACAACAACCCTCTGGTGGTTTCTTTATGTGGCAGGACAGGATCAAACACACATGTGAGTTCATTAGAAAAATCCTTGAAGGTGTAGCAAATAAGAGAATCCCTGGACCATGCTGCTGCTCCCCACTCTTTAGCTCGACCCAACAATAGCGAGATGACGTAAGCCACCTTGGATCTCTCCGTGGAAAATGAAGAGGGCTGTAGCTTGAAGTGCATCCCACACTGAGTCAAAAGAGGTTGGCATTGTTTGGGATCACCTTTGTAGACTTCCGGTGGTGTTAGGCGTGGCTCATGGACTGGAGAGACACAATACTGCACAGGAGGAGCAGCAGCTGCGGAAGTAGCTGCATCAGAATGGATCAGATCGGGGAGATTCATGGCTTTTAACACCTTGGTGAGTTCGTCAACACTTCTCTCTAGCTGGGGGAGCTGGCTCCCTGGAGGGCTAAATGTTGGTTTATGCTTGACGCATCTGTGAGATCCGCACGGCTCCGCGCGGAAAAGTTGCATAATTTTGCGTCATTTTAACAACCACACCCCTCCACCGCGCCTCCGCACGGCCCAGAATTTCCTCAATGTGCACCTCGGAAAATTTCTAACCACGCGGACGGACGGACGTGGAAAAACATGGTGGACCGGCAAGAACTAGTATGGCAGAGGTTCGTAAATACAGACATTTGTATGATTGAGCTCTCAGAGATCACCGTGATCAACATGTTGTTAATAATTCTTGGAGAGAAATAGCTTGCACTGTCGGAAAAGACGAGGACGCTGTTAAAAATGCGGAAATGCCATGTTGTAAACAGTAATTTCTACTTCTACTATGGTGTAGTGTTGGGTGCATGCCGTAGATCTCCATGTTGCCCCATTCAGTTTGGGAGAATATTGGCTCACCGCAGAGACGAGCCGCACGTACCATAAACGCTGCAAGTTGTGAAGCGCGTTCCATCTGCGAGCCGCATCACCGCGCGGAAAGTGAATGCGTCAAGCATTAACCAAGCTTAAGCCCAACCAGGCATTCTTCCCCATCCCCGCACATTTCTCTCCTCCTGCTCCTTCACATCATCACACAAACATGCACATAGGACCTTGGGGGGTGGACAAGTCAGGGAGTGCGGGTATGGACCCCATTTCCGCATTCCTGTGGCAACCTGCCCCCCAAATTGATTTGCACCTTATACACTTCCACCGACGACATTCCACGCAAACACACACTTAGGGCCTTGGGAGTGAGCACATTCGTGAGCATATTCAACGGCACTTGGCAGGGGGATTTCTCAGCCTCCTCCTGAGTGCCAGTGCCCACTTCCAATTTTAAACTGCACTTAGACACCGAGGGCTGTGGGTGCAAGTGGAGTGGAAGGGTGGCATCAGCTGGCATAGGCCAGACAATGCCCGCACTGCCCGCTCACCACAGCCATGGAATACACCTCATCAACACACAACACTATCTTGGAGCAGGCGGAGGGAGACTAGGGGTCTTAGCACACCTCTGTTGTTGCTTGGCTTCCTGGGGCTGGAGGCTAGGAGGGAGATCTGGCCGTCTGGTTGGGGTCTGAGGTGGTGGGTTGCTGTGCTCGGCGTTGGGCGGGGGAGCCTGCTCATCAGCACCCCAGTAGAAAGGGTCAAACTCTGGTAACCGGTGATGGTTGTACCCAATGTGCAGCAGTACCGGGACCAGAGTGAATAGGGTGTGTATGGGGAAAATGAGTGGGTGTCCGGCGTGCATTTTTTGTAAGTCTTTGTATGTGCATGTGTGAGTAAGAGGGAGGGAGTGTGTGACTGTGTTTGTGTATGACTGTATATGTCAGGTGGGACCTTTGACTCCTCTCTTCTCCTGGGACTTCTTTTGATGATATAGATCTTCGTCTCCCCTCCCCCTGCCGCACCTGGTGTGGGGTGTGGTGCCTTGGTCTGCCTGAGTGTTCGTGGCTCCCGGGTCAGGGGGTTTAAGATTTTTGGCGTCTGCCTGATCAATCCCGGTGGCTGACTGGTGGGGTCTGGGTCCCTGGGCTCTGCTGGGTCCCCGGCGGGGGTGGTCGCCCCTAAGTCCCGGGTCGCTGGGTCCCGGGCCCGGCCGGCTAGGGGGTGGTAGGCTGCGGGCGGGCCTGTGGGCTTGCCGCTGATATCTCCCGGGACTCTGCCGGCTGCTGGTTGTGGCCCCCGGGGCAATCCTCTGTGCCTCTCGAGGGGGGCGGGAGCCTTTCTGGTTGCAATCTCCTTGGGGTGACTGTGTTCTGGGGCAGCGCCTGGATCTCTGGGACTTGGAGCTCCTCCCGTCTCGTACACATCTTTGGGGGGCAGATCTGTGGTCCCTCACACTCTCTATTGGACGCTCCTACAGAGAAATCTTACACAAACAAGCATGTGTACACACACAGGTGCTCACATGGTGCTCTCATAAGTATGGGCTTGGGCATGTTCAACACATGTCTTAAGGCTGTCGTTGCCACTAAATGCACTATGATTTATTGTCGTGTGATTGTTCAGTTAAACAATGTTGATTTTATATTTCATCATCAGGTTGATGCAGTGATAGCTTGCTCCTGATGTATTGTTGTGTGTCCCATTTTTTCTGTTCTTTCTCTTTCTGCAGGTCTAGAAGCAGACTCTTGTTCATTATTGTTTATTTTTGTGGACACGGGCCATGAGTTTTACTTTTGTAAACATAAACAGCTGAGATGGTAATCTGGAGCAATGCAGTGCTCCTGGAGCTTTTCTCCATTAGCGCTGGAGGTCAGATCACCAGAGACTGAACAGGAAGTGTGGGGGACAGTCACCTTTAGGAGCAGCTTGTCAAAAAACGTAATGAGCATGGCTTCAATTGCTATAAAAAGCAAGTAATGTCCAAGAGAAATGAAAGTCCGCAGCAGTGCAGAGACCACCTCCATACCCCCTTTATAATGTCATTGTGTAGTCCTTTGTTAAAAGGACATGATTGCGCAACATTATCGCCACGGCCGGACCACGTATAAACGACCTAAGGCTCTGAGAAATGCCGGCTCAGCGTTGTGGCAAATTGACGGCATTGTTTTGTAAAAATGGGAGGTTGGTCTTAAAATCTGGCCAAGATAACATACAGTAGCATTTTAGCTACTTAGCTACAACGTGGCAATAAAAAGTCTTAAAAGCTCAGAGGCTAATCAGTACCTACATAGCAACAAGGTTGGTCGTTGTTGAAAGAGGTGGGACACAGTCTTATTTACTGAAAGGGAGATGCCAGGTCAGAGTCCTAAAATCCTCATCACCTAGCCTGAGTTTTAGCTTGTACATCAGGTGAAATACACACTGCAGGATGGCACTTTTAGGTTAAAAACTGCAGTGTAAAGAAATTCTACATTATTATTCTACAAACATAATTATTCAGAAAATTGTGTATGTGATTTCATATCTGTTGTTCTCGTGAGACCGCTATCGTTCTACTACTCTGCTTCTCTTCTCCGGAGGTTTGTCATATTCATCAACAAAGTAGGATGTGGGTGTTCTTCTCTGGGATTTTCACAACGAAATGAAACAAACACACAAATTAAGTTTGTGATGGTTTCCAAGTTAAGATTTTTCAGCCACATCCTTCTGGGATCCTCAACTCTGGGGAGGCGATGAAAACTACTGATGCTCACAGCTGCACTCTCTCTTACTCCAAGGTGCATGTTCTAAACATCACTCTTGTAGCCACAAATTTGATTTTCCCTGGTCGTTTGTCCAACCACAAACAGCGTGCCATTTACCCAAGCCACGCAAGTACATTTTTCAGGGGTAAATCATTTTTAAATCCTCTTCAAATGTCCAAATAAACAGGTACTAGCAACAAAACACGAAAATGAAAACAATGGGTATGTGCTACTTAAAACATCTCACCAGATGTTTCTTACATCATTGTTTCTCCATAAGCAAAGGGAAAAATGAGGTGGATAGCATGTCCAAAAAGCCAAACATGGAAGTCAGAGCACTTGGTGGGAGCTGCACATTTTTCTAGAAAAAGGATATTCAAATAAAGTTTATAGAGATCCAGTCAAAGAAGATGTTTTGAGGCAAAGCTCTGAAAGTACATAATATCCTACAATTTAGTGTGAATTGTATGTCAGCATTGTTGCAGTCCTGTCAACATCTGCATTGATTTGGCTATCAAATCAAACAAATTCAGTGCAATTCAAATACTTCTGATTTAAAAAATGTATTAGCTAATTATTATGGAAAATAGGTATTTGGTCAATAATAACAGTCCATATCAATACTTTGTTAAATATCCATTGTTGGCAATAATCAAGGTCAGAAGTTTTCCTTGCTGATGGAAGCGGATTTTCACTGGAAATCTGACGATACATGGCTCCATTCATTGTTGCCCTTACACAGATCAGTCGTCCTGGTCCCTTTGCAGAAAAACAGTCCCAAAGCAGGATGTTTCCACCCCCGTGCTTCTTAATGGTGTTCTTTGGATGCAAATGAGCATTCTTCCTCTTCCGAACATAATGAGTAGAGTTTGTATCCAAAAGATCTACTTTGATTTCATCTGACTATGTGACATTCTCCCAATCCTCTTCTGGATTATCCAAATGCTCTCTAGCAAACTTCAGATGGGTCTGCACATGTACTAGCTTAAGCAGGGGTCAGGATTTGAGTCACTGGTGTGTTATTGATGGCAGCTTTCTCTGCAGGTCATTCACAAGTTACCCCCTGTTGGTCTGGGGTTTTTGCTCACCGTTCTTGTGATCTTTTTGACCCCATGGGGTGAGATCTTGCATGGAGCCCCTGATAGAGGGAGATTATTAGTGGTCTTGTATGTCTTCCATTTTCTAATTATTGCTCACACAGTTGATTTCTTCATGCCAAGCTGCTTACCTATTGCGGATTCAGTCTTACCAGTCTGGTGCAAGTCTACAATTGTTTCCGGCGTGCTTTTGACTGTTTCTAGTGTCTTTGGTCTTAGTCATTTGGAGTTTGTAGCCAGACTCGTTTGAGGTTGTGGACCGGCATCTTTAATACTGATAATGAATTCCAAGGGGCGCCATTTATACTGGTGGCAAGTGGAAGACAGAGGAGTGTTTTACAGAATAACTAGCAGGTGTGTGAGCCAGAAATATTGCTTGTTGTAGAAAACCAAATACTTTTCTATCATAATTTGCAAATTAATTCTTAAAAAGTCAGACAATTTGATTGTCTGGGATTTTTCTTCTAATGTTGTCTCATATAGGTGAGGTATACCTATGATGAAAATTACAGACCTGTCTCATATTTTTAAGTGGGAGAACTTGCACAATTGATGGCTGACTAAATGCTTTTTTGCCACACAGTATACTAACAGCTGAGAATTATCACGTTTGTCAACGGACTCTTCCACAGCTAAACCTACACATGGTGCCTTCTGTATGACTTCATCTAGCAGGGCTAAAACATTCTGAGCCTTTTCTTTCAAGAAGTGTTTTAGCAGCTGCAGTCATACATTCTTTGACAACCTCTCCATCAGTAAATGGCTTTTTGTGCTGAGCCAAAATCCAAGAAACGTATCACTCATCAGCTTGTTGCTGAGCAGTGACTGTGTGCTCCAGGATCCTGGTGGACTGGTCACACTGGGCCTTGAGACAACACATTTTCTCTGATCCTACATATGATCTGAGGTGCTATGTTTATTCAAAACTTTAGCACTTTCTCTCTTAATGGCGTTTCACATTGCCACTTTTAATTTTGTAAGTGCCACAGTTNAGAGACAGCTTCTGGATTATCCAAATGCTCTCTAGCAAACTTCAGATGGGTCTGCACATGTACTAGCTTAAGCAGGGGTCAGGATTTGAGTCACTGGTGTGTTATTGATGGCAGCTTTCTCTGCAGGTCATTCACAAGTTACCCCCTGTTGGTCTGGGGTTTTTGCTCACCGTTCTTGTGATCTTTTTGACCCCACGGGGTGAGATCTTGCATGGAGCCCCTGATAGAGGGAGATTATTAGTGGTTTTGTATGTCTTCCATTTTCTAATTATTGCTCACACAGTTGATTTCTTCATGCCAAGCTGCTTACCTATTGCGGATTCAGTCTTACCAGTCTGGTGCAAGTAGGGATGGGTACCTTTGACATTTGAATCGATCCGGTACTAATTACCGGTACCTACGAATCGATACCGGTACTTAACGGTACCAATTTTCGATACTTTTGAGTGTTTATTATTTTAATTCTCTTTTATAATTAAATATATATATTTCTCAATATTTAACAATATTTGATAAATAGCACGATAAATAACATACAACTGTTTGTATTTTAACATCATCCTTGTAGTTTTATAAGCTGATAATTAAACTGAAGCAAACATCTTTACTGTGAACTAAATTTACTGTGTATCTTCATTCCTTTTGCCATCTTTTTTCATTTGATTTTTCCTACTGGGAAGTTAGAATTTCCGAGGAGAACGCGAACGCACCATTAGCTGATAACAATGGTAGCAATGGAAGCTAACATATCAAGCTAACGTTATCTTAAACAGTTTATTTAGCTGCTGGAGCAGATTAAAACGATGTCTCACACTTAGATCGTCACTGGTTTCGTCTTCACCCGTCACATTTAGTAAAGTGAAGCCAAACTTTAGAGCGCGTTCATGTTGTTCTAGTCGGAAATTTTTGCCACACAGTATACTAACAGCTGAGAATTATCACGTTTGTCAACGGACTCTTCCACAGCTAAACCTACACATGGTGCCTTCTGTATGACTTCATCTAGCAGGGCTAAAACATTCTGAGCCTTTTCTTTCAAGAAGTGTTTTAGCAGCTGCAGTCATACATTCTTTGACAACCTCTCCATCAGTAAATGGCTTTTTGTGCTGAGCCAAAATCCAAGAAACGTATCACTCATCAGCTTGTTGCTGAGCAGTGACTGTGTGCTCCAGGATCCTGGTGGACTGGTCACACTGGGCCTTGAGACAACACATTTTCTCTGATCCTACATATGATCTGAGGTGCTATGTTTATTCAAAACTTTAGCACTTTCTCTCTTAATGGCGTTTCACATTGCCACTTTTAATTTTGTAAGTACCACAGTTTCTGAACATTTGAGACAAACAGGTTTTCTGCCACCAGTGGGAAGAACAAAGAGAAATCACTCCTTCCACTCCAGATTAGATGCTCGATTTTCACTGTCCACTTTCTGTTTTTAAGATGCTGCCATTTGTTCTTTTTCTTCTTGTATCTGTCTCACCCACTTGAATATCTCCCCCTATTTAAATCTTCCAGCTAAGAGCAGATAGAAGTTCTTTATTTAGGCAAAAGGATCTATTTGCATCTTCTTCGACAGTGTGTGGTGGACTGCCTTGACTGACATCCATAGCAGTGAGTATATCATGTTATTTGCTGTCCAATAGCATGTGGAGACAGTTTGAAAAACAACTGTTGATTCTGCCCCACGACTGAGCTCTTCTTCTTGCTGGGTTTCACTTCTGGGCGACGGTGGCACAGGAGCTAAGTGCTCGCCTCATAATCGGAAGGTGGCAGGTTCAAGCCTGGCTCAGTCTGTTGTTGTTGTCGTGTCCTTGGGCAAGACATGTAACCCACCTTGGCTGCTAGTGGTCAAAGGGACCAGTAGCGCCTGTGTATGACTGACTCGCCTCTGTCAGTGCGCCCCAGGGCAGCTGTGGCTACAGTGTAGCTCATCACCACCACGGTGTGAATGTGTGTGTGAATGGGTGAATGACTGGTTGTGTTGTAAAGCACCTTGGGGAGTTCTAGGAATCTAGAAGGTGCTATATCAAATACAGGCTATTTACCAATTACCATTTCATGTGACTGCAGTCGAGCAAAACTCAAATGAGGGTCAGGAAGTGTTTTACTCCACAAAAAAATGCAGCGCGATGGATGAAAGCAATTTTACTAAGGTTTTGAATGGGCTGGCACAGAAGTGATATCATAAAAAATACATCTTCCTTAAGGTTGGTTTATAGTTGACGCGTCCGTGAGGTCCGCATGGCTCCGCGCGGCGAAATTGCATCATTTTAACAACCACGCCCCTCCACCGCGTCTCCGCACGGCCCAAAATTTCCGCACCGCGCACCTAGGAAATTTTCTAACCACGCGGACGGTCGGACGCGGAAAAACGCCATGGAACGCCAACGGAATGCCATGTTGTAAACAACAGTAATATTTACTTCTACTACGGTTTAGTGTTGGATGCATGCCGTAGAGCTCCATGCTGCCCCGTTCAGTTTGGGAGAATATTGGCTCACAGCAGAGACGAGCCGCACGAACCATAAATGCTGCAAGTTGTGAAGCGCGTTCCATCCGCGAGCCGCATCACCAAGAGGAAAGTGAATGCGTCAAGCATAAACCAAGCTTTATAGTTATGACCCATTTAGTTTAAAAAAGTCAGACTTGTCATACACTGGAGGATTTACCCAGTGGTGAAGCAATCAACATAACAAAATACCTTATGCTAAAAAGACCCGATAAGACTCTTTCTTCAGCTTGACAGCATCCCTAACCGTTGGTGTCCACCAGCGGGTTCGGGGGTTGCCACCACGACAGGCACGACAACATGTGGCCACAGCTCCGGTCGGCCGCCTCAACAATGGAAGCACGGAACATGGGCCACTCGGATTCAATCTCCCCGGGGACATTTTGGAAGTTCTGTTGGAGGTGGACATTGAAGGTCCTTCTGACAGGAGACTCCACCGGACATTCCCAGCAGACACTCGCAATACGTTTAGGCTTGCCAAGTCTGACCGATATCCTCCCCCACCATCGAAGCCAACTCACCACCAGGTAGTGGCCAGTTGACAGCTCTGCCCATTTCACCTGTGTCCAAGACATGTTGCCGCAGATCAGATGAAACAACAACACAGCCGATCATCGAGCTGCGGCCCAAGGTATCCTGGTGCCAAGAGCACATATGGACACCTTTCTGCTTGAACATGATGTTCATTATGGATAATCCATGATGTGCACAGAAGTCCAATAACAAAACACCTCTGAGATTCTGATCGGGGGGGGGGGGGCACCAAACCTCTCCAGGTCTGACTGCCGTTGCCCACGTGAGCATTAAAGTCCCCAAGCAGAACGAAGGAATCACTGGAAGGAGCACTTTCTAGCACCCCCTCCAGGGACTCTAAAAGGGATTGGTAGTCTGAGCTGTAGTTTGGTGCACAGGGCTGTACGTTAATGTACTTATAGCACTGGAGTTACGAAGGTCGTAGGTTTTGTAGCACAGAATAAAAATTTGTGGCACCAGTATAAAAAATTTGTTACAATGTCTAAAAAGTAAAAGTCTTTCTTATAATTACTTAAAAACACTGACAAAGCAGGAAGAAAGAAAGAAAGAAAGAAAGAAAGAAAGAAAGAAAGAAAGAAAGAAAGAAAGAAAGAAAGAAAGAAAGAAAGAAAGAAAGAAAGAAAGAAAGAAAACAATCTTTTCTATTGCGCCACTCAGGATAAAAATCACGAGGCGCTTCACAAAAACAAATACATTTAAATAATAAAAAATATTTTAGAAAATGATTAAAAATATGTTTAAAACAAGCAAAATTCGATAATTGTGATAAAAAATGCAAAGAGAGAGAGTGTGTGAATAGGAAAGAGGGAACCCAGGGATCCCAAGAAAGGCGGAATAAATAGAAAGAGCAGAACAAGGAGAGGGTGATGATGAAGGTCACACAAAACCAGTCTGAACAAGTAAGTTTTCAGCTGATTTTAAAGGAGACCACTGAGTCCACTGATTTCAGGCTCAGGGGGAGAGGTCTAGAGTCTGGGGCCACAGCAGCAGATGATCTGTCTCCTTTGGTCTTTAGCCTGGTGCTGCACAACCAGTAGGCTTTGGTCACTGGACCTCAGGGACCTGCTGGGGGTGTAGGGACTGAGAAGATCACCAATGTAAGATGGTGCTTGTCCATGTAAGGCCCTATAGACCAGAACCAGGATCTTGAAATGAACCCTGAAGTTGACTGGCAGCCAATGAAGCTGGAGGAGAAGTGGGGTGATGCGGGTGTGTTTGGAGGACTTGGTCAGAAGCCGAGCACAGGCATTCTGAACCACCTGTAGACGGTTCAGGGAGGTTCTGCTCAGACACGTGAAAAGAGAGTTACAGTAGTCTAAGCATGAGGAGATGAAGGTGTGGATAACTTTCTCAAGTTCAGAGCGGGACAGAATGGGACTCAGCTTAGCAATGTTGCTGAGATGGAAGAAGGAAAAGCGAACAAGAGAACCAACATGAGAATTCAGGGTGAGAGCTGGGTCAAAGGTCACACCAAGTTTCCTGACGGAAGTTTTGGTGTGAGAAGCAAGCTGACCAAGAGAGTCTCTGACTTTGGGAACTAGCTTGTCTGGGGCACAGATGAGAATCTCTGTCTTATCTTCATTCAACTATAAAAAGTTTCCAGCCATCCAGGTTTTGATAGAGTCTAAGCAGGTGTGTAACAGCTGCAGCTTAGACATCTCATGGGGCTCAAAGGAGATGTATAGTTGGATGTCATCTGCATAAAGATGGTAGGAGATTCCTTTAAAGGAGCTCAGGATGTGCTGAAGAAGAAGCAGATAGAGGAGGAAGAGCAGAGGCCCCAGAACAGAACCTTGTGGGACACCATGGGTGAGGGAGGTGGTGGAGGACCTAAACTTGGAGACGGCCACAGATAAGAGGAGAACCACTCCAGAGCAGTTACTGATAGGCCTACCCAGTCTCTCAGCCTCTCCAGTAGCAGGTGATGGTCAACAGTGTCAAAGGCTGCAGTCAGGTCCAGCAGGACCAGAACAGAACAGTTCCCTGCATCACTGTGAGTCAGAAGGTCATTAGAGACCCCAAGAAGAGCTGTTTCAGTAGAATGAGCTCTATAACCTGACTGGAAACTGGAAACACTGTGTTTGAACGTGCTATGCCAATAAAGTTTATTATTATAGTTATTATTATTATTATTACAGTTATTATTATTATCATTATTATTATTATTATTACTACTACTATTACTACTACTACTACTAATAATAGTAATAATAATAATAATAAATGATATGAACAGTGCTTTTTATGTACTTGACTTTTTTCTACTTTACCTTTCACATCAACTGTTAAACATACATTCAAACCAAACCTTTCTTGTCTTTGAGTTTTAGAGGTACTTACCTCTAAAGCCACAGTTACCACATTGAGGGAATCTCCTTTACTCCTGGGAACAGTTAGCACCAGTAAAACACAGTTTTTGATTTCATCATTCAAGTAGAGAATGACCAGAATGAGACAAAAAGTGATCAACTTTTCTGCCAAAATCATGAAATTGTATAAAACTTGTTATAATAACTTCAGAAGATACACATTATTGTTATTTGATCAACCGCACTAGCATTGAAAGTCAATATCTCCGTCCTATGAGTAAAATAACATAAGCATAGACTTTTCTGTGATTGTGTCCTTATTTTAGCCACCAATCAAGAGTTGGCCATGGTAGAAAAACGGGCTCTGATGCTTTCCATCAAGCCCAGTCCGAATTAGGACGCATTAAGCAGCTCCCACAAGGAGACATTGAAAGGAAAAACAAAAATGTGACAGACTCGTTGATGTGAAGCTTCCTCTGAGTGTCTTAGCGGGGCCAGGGTGTGAGTGAGCTACACATTTCTGTCGTTCTCAAAAGATGAAAGGTTATGGGTGTTTGGTGAAAGAATTAGAAAACATTTAAGCTCCAGAAAAAAAGAAAATGCCACAAATGTAATATTTAGTTTGCAAAAAGGAGCTTCTGAGTTTGTCTGGTATGTGACACAGGTCACTTGATATGTCACTGAAAAGATATATTTGTAAAAAACAATCATCTTCAAAGCATTTTCTTATCCTCCTCCCCATCTGCATGACCGCCCCTTGTCATGTATGAAATCAATGTCTCCTGGTCTGAAATAAGGAGATTATCCCAGCACCTGTCTCTCCTTCTCCCAGTCTTCAGCATGCTTGCACCCGATCTTCAAATTCCTCCCTTGAACTTGTGCTCTTGTGCATTTAAATGGTGTCTTTGCTGTTGCTGAAGAATTAGGTCATTCCTGCACCATGGGATCCAGTGTCAGAAACCATGTTATACTCCCCAACCACGCATTAAGGTCCACCGAGGACTGACCCTGCAAAACTGTTGTCTGCAACGCCTGATATGATTTCTGCTTTCTTTAAAATCATTGTTTATGCAACAGCTGTAAAGCTCTTCTAATCCTCTCATATGTCAGCATCATAAATCCCCTGACTAATTTGCCAATGAATGCTGAAATATTCCATCACATTACAAATGTTCTGATGATTAATGAAGAAAAGTTCCCATTAAATGCATATTTTAGAGAGCTACCGTGAAACAATCATCATTTCCCCTCATTGCATGCGTGTTCACACTGCACATTTGTTAGACTAAATTTCAAGACTGTTTTATTCACTTTGGGTTCAATTCCAGCACAGCAATGTCCCATGGAACGTTAGTGATGAACCAGCATGTGCAAAAGTGTTGCAAAAAAACAAAACTGCATGAATATATTTCCTCAGAGCAAAAGAAAACACATTTCTAGAAATCAGATTACCGCCTTGATACACATTTGAAACACACACATGCACGCACACACATACATATATATCATGACAGTCTGCATTTACGCATTTGACAAATAAAACTTGTGATCAGTTTTTTTTCCCCCCATAAAAATATTTTAAGCAACATTATACTGGATCAAGCCGAGGCTGTAACTGTACAAGCTGTTGTGGTTTTAGTGTCTTTGTGTTTACAAGAGACAAAAGCTTAAGGTTGTCTTTCCAGGAAAGTTTTCTACTAAAAAAATTGCATAAAAAAGTAGATATGAGGGAAAAAATAGAGCTTTTAGCTAAGCTATTGATGTGAAACTTTGGGTAGACATTTGCACGTCTCTAAAATAATGATTTTTGTACTGTTTGACTGTTTCATATGACACATAAAGTGTAGCTGTGATGTGATGCTATGATTTGAACCTAGACGATTTGTGCATTTGGTCCTCGTTTCGCCCAAAAGAGATTACAGAACATCACACATCATGAAAGCTGGTTTGTCGGCTCACAATCAACATCCTCAGTCTACTGTAAAGGTGCCACAATGCTTTAATGTGATTCATAACAATGTCACTAGTGATGTTCGGGAAATTCTGAGCTTGAAGCTGATTGGTATAAATATCTGGTAAACAATATGAGACAAGTACATATAGTAAACACATACTGCAGCTCCAGTGGAGGACTCGAAGGCAGAGTCCATTCCTCAGTTTCATACTGTCCTTCAAGTCTGGTTTTTCTTTTGTTTTGTTTTTCCAGTCCAGTCTCTGCAAGCCAAATGGTCCATACTCGCCGTGGATCTAAGGTGGTTGTTTTTCATAAAGCTCTCATCATGAACAATAATACACACATTTCTATAACAAGGACTTCTTTTTTCTGGACTTTCAGTTCTGATCTTCCTTGTTTACATCCATCAAATTAATTCACCTAAGCATAAAACTCTTCAGATGATTGTCTTTTCATGGAATATAGATTACAGCGATTAAACAACCAAACACACACACACACACTCTAGTGTAGCATTCGTTGTGAGGACCGTCATTGACTTCCATTCATTTTAGTGAATGGATTGTGCCTAACCGTAAATCTACTCCATCTAACCATAACCAGTTTACTCCTGACCTTAGCCTTAACTAAAACTTAATTCACACCATACCTCTAAAGCTAACCACTTTGGGACAAAGTGAGGATCAAATGTCCTCACTTTGCTACTAATGTCCTCAGTTTGCAGGTGAAAAACTTGTTTTGGTCCTCACTTTGATGTATAGACTAGCACACACACACACACACACACACACACACACACACACACACACACACACACACACACACACACACACACACACACACACGCACGCACGCACACACGCACACACGCACACACACGCACACACACGCACGCACGCACGCACGCACACACACACACACACACACACACACACACACACACACACACACACACACACACACACACACACACACACACACACACACACACACACACACACACACACACACACACACACACACACACACACACACACACACACACACACACACACACACACACACACGCACGCACGCACACACACACACGCACGCACGCACGCACACACACACACACTCTTCACAGAGGAAAAAACACTGTTTAAGATCTCTTAGATGCTTACAGACTGAGCAGCATCTCAGTTGTTGTGAAGGAACAACTGTCGAGAAAAAAGGAGAGCAAAATATGTCGAGAATCCAAGAAAAACCAAATCAAGACTCCTCTTCATGGTCCTGCTGGTGGAAGGAGAGCTGTGTGTCAAACAAAGGAGGAGAAGCCTGCGGTAGGTGCCTGAGCGGCACAGCCCAGGCTGCTGGGGGGCCGGTACAGAGTGCTGTGCTGGCTGGGAGGTTCAGAGGACAGCAGGGAGGGAGTAGGAGTCCGGCTACCCTTTGGCCTGAACAAAGTGCCCTGGGCCTGGGGCTGTGGGGACGGGGAACTTTGGGGGAGGAGTGGGGGAAGAGGTGGAACGGGTGGCGGGTGCTGCCGGGACTCCTGCTCCACCAAGGGCTCGGGCTGCGAGAAGCCATACGCAGGTGGACGAGAGACGCCTTTCTGCTGCCGCCGCCACGAGTTGTAGTAGGTGGGGTCACTGATGTAGTGGTTGACAAAGGAGTGGGTCTTCTGCCGGCTCTGATCCACTTCGTATTCGCTGTCGCTGCCCTGTGAGTTGAACAGAAGTCACTTAAAAGGTGATGCTAGCTGCGTTTTCACACTCTCAAATCAAGGCTAGACACTATTTCTACAGTTTGAGTTTCTCATTGATAAACCACACAGCACTTGAGTCATATAACACAGCAGGAAACCTCGACTCACAACTCTAAAGCTATTAATGCATGATGCTCTCTATAGGGGAGATAATCACTTCTACTGAGAGTCTGTCAGACACACTGTAGGCGCTCACCCGTACCTCTGTGGAGCACAAATATGATACGTATACACAAGAGTGTCCTAGAATTGAACAAAACGATTATTTACAAGATTAGTTTGTTTTTCATGTATTCAGAAGTATGATGTGAATGATTGTGTGGGTGCATCCTGCTGGTTCACTGCGTTGTACGTGCTCACAAACCCAAATGAGAAAAGGTAGGAAAAGGAAACAGTAGAAGGTTACTCTCTGAGACAACATTCGGCTCTGGGCACAATGCGTGCCTGACAACTGCTTAGTTATTTGCCGGTCTATTGAGATAGTACAGCTCAGCAGATGTTGAAGCACCATTTATTTGGACAAGTAGCAGGTAAATGGCAGCAAAGCAGAGGAAAAGAATAACACCAGGTTGTGTCTCCAGGGAGATCACTGTTTGTTCAAACCAGCCTGAGCAATGTTCTCACTGAGCAGCCACCAGATGAAAGTCCCCACGCGAGGGTGATGGATGGCGGAAGGCATTACAACCTGCTTTTCCAACTCATCCTTATGTGATTTACTTATTGTTGACACCACTCAATGAGCAGCGACCCTTTGATTAACCAGTTAGATTTGATAATTATGGCACACACACACATGGAGAACGAGAAGCCTCTTCCCCTGTTGAGGAGGCGGTGCAGTTCTAACAGAGGACGTCGGATTTTAGATGACCCACCTGAGGCAGATTATCTAAAGTAAAATGTTAATTTACCGCCTGAAATGCTGCCTCGTGATTATTGCACAGTTGCATTTTCAAATACAGCAAAGTGGTGATTATGACAAAAAGATTGGACACGGAGAGGAAGGAAAGTCAGTGGATGAAAAAATGTTAAACAAAGTTGAATAAAATACACATTTCTTTGGTTTTCTTTGGTCTAATTTATTTAGTCTTTTTGCAAAGTCCTTTGGTATCGGCTGTAAGCCAGAGCCACTGCTTACCTGAGAGTCTGATATCTCAGAGGGTTTTTCAGTCAGGCTGCTGCTCTCTGCTGGAATCAGGTCATTATACTTAGTACTGACATCCTCATCTGAGTAGTGCAGACTTCCAGGGCTCGGTCTTGGTGGGGACCTGGGCAATGGGAATAAAGCACAGTAGGACTGGTGAGTGAAAGATAAAGTTTATTTCAAAAATGAAAACTAAACCAATTTCTGGACTTGTTTTAGCAAAGTGGACAAGAGTTAAAGTAAAAATAACAGAATACAGCAGTAGGTATTACTGTTGCTTCACAGCTAGAAGGTCATAGGTGCGAATCCCAGCTGTGGTTTTATGCGTTCATGAGTTAGAGCATGTCGTCCTTATACAGGAGTAGTTTTCCCCAGGTTCTCCAGCCTCCTCTCACAGACCAAAACAGGCATGTTAGATTGATTCATGGACGTCATCAGACCGATTTTTAGGCGGGGCTCACTCCTTTTGGATTTTATGAATTTTTATCCACCACTTGTCTCTCCAAACACCACCAGCAGGTAAAGAGGGTAAAAGGTCTTGACCAAGGACACAACTGACACGAACAGAGCTGGGGTTTGAACCAGCAACCCACCAATTACAGGGCAAATTCTTAACCCCTGAGTCACCATTGCCCAATACAGTCCCTCACTCACACATTGACCACAGGAGATAGGCACCAGTTCCCTGCGACCCTGCTGAAAACTGGTTCAGAAAATGCATGAAATGAGGTACTGATGACTTACAGCTACAGGGGTATAAGTACATTCCTGGAAAATCTTTATTTCAGGGAATAAAAACATTATTTCCTTTATTTTTCTTATCTGTGCAAAGGGTCAGCAGTGAGCTAGCGAGAGGCAGAATCACATGACGTTAGCCTTCATGAGATGCACAAACAAAATCGTTCACAAAAAGTGTATGTGCCTGCTAATAAAAATGCCTTTTGCACCAAGTCAAGTTCAATGAGTTTGCAAAATGAGTCAAAAAAGGGGATTTAGAATTCCTGCAGAGATGCTGGGTAACTAAGCTTCATGAGTAGTTTAATATGAGCACCAAGTCAAGTAAAAATTGTAAAAAAAAAAGTAATGACCACAATCCTTTTCTTGCTCTAGTCATTAAAACTATGAAGTGAAGGAAAAAGAAAAACAACTGCAGCTTTGTTTTCGTTCTTTTTCTCAGTTAATGACCTCTGCTGAAGTTGAAAGGAACTTTAAGTGAGCAGCTACCTTCATATTACTCATCAGTGGACTTACAACATGAATCCAGGTAAAATTAGAAAGCTCAATAATGGAGGAAAAAAAAACTAGAATCAAGACCATTTAGTGATGAATTCACAATGATTTACCACAATTATTCATGTTGACCATGATAACCTAGAGCTGGGTTCTCATAAAATGTCTCTTCAACCTTGAATGGCCTCATCCATCACCTAGAACCTATTTGCCATGGGTGACCCTGCTAGAGGACAAAAATGCCTCCGGATAGCAGCACTAACACTCCTCCATCAGTGGCAGTTTAAACAGGAATAGCAGTTAAAGGAGCGGCTAACACGCAGTTACAGGAACGACTAACACATTTTTAAATGATTTACAGAAGCAAGAACAGCAAACAGAGTCAATCAAACACAGATATTAATTTCAGATTTAATAAACACATAAAAGGCATAGTCAAGAGGGCAGCAGTTACAGTGCAGGAAGTGCAGTATGACATTTTATTCAAAGGCTGATGAATACATGAAGGTTTTTCATTTAGCTTTAAAAGTTTCTAGAGTTGGGGCATATTTGAGGTTGTGAAGAAGCTGATTCCATCTGTGTGCAGCATACTGACTAAAAGCAGCATCACCCTGTTTGGTTCTGACCCGAGGTTCTTCCAGCTGACTGTTTCCTAAGGATCTGAGAGCCCTGCTGGGTGTATATACAGGAAGGAGATCCAACATGTATTCTGGTCCGATGCCATTGAGTGATTTATTTAGACCAGTAAACACACTTTGAAGTCGATTCTGTAGTTTACTGGTAACCAGTGTAGAGAATAAAGAACAGGAGTGATGTGCTTGGTTCTTTTGGTTCTTGTTAAGACTCTAGCAGCAGCATCTGAACAAGCTGCATTGTTTTACAGCTGTTTTGGGAAGACCAGCTAGAAGACCATTGCAATGGCCCAGCCTGCTGGAGATGAACACATTAATTTGTTTCTCTAGGTCTTGTTTGGACATGAGACATCTGAGTATTGCTAATTGATGGAGATGATAAAACAATTATTTAGTTATAGATTTAATGTGACCAGTGTAGCTCAGGTCTGAGTCAATCATAACACTCAGATTTATAATCTGGGTTTTTGTCTTTTCCTTTGGAGGTAAGTTGAGAAATAGCTTCCATCCTGTCCTTATTTCCAAAGACAATAACTTCAGTCTAGTCTTTAAGTGAAACAAACTTGATTTATTCCAATCGTTAAGTCCCTCTAGGCACTGACAGAGTGAGTCTAGGGGACCAGATTCACTAGGCGATAGAACTATCTGCATAACTATGATAGGTGATGTTGTTATTGTGTGTGACCTGGCCCAGTGGGAGCATGTAGAGATTGAAAAGCAGTAGTCCAAGAATCGAGCCTTGGGGGACACCGCGTGTCAGGGCGACTTGCTTTGATTTGTGTTCACCAATGGAAACAACACAACTCCTGTCTGCGAGGTATGACTGGAACCAACTACTGACTGTGCCTGACAGTCCCACCAAGTCCATTAATCTATCAAAAAGGATGTTGTGATCCACAGTATCAAAAGCTGCACTGAGACTGAGCATCACCAAAACAGATGTTTTGCCGGATATCAGTTAAAACTTTAATCAGTGCAGTCTGTGCTGTGGTGTTGTCTAAAGCCTGACTGAAAACCATCCAGGATGTTTGTCTCCAAGAAGTTGTTCAGCTGGATCGTAACTGCTTTTTCAATAATTTTCCCAATGAAGGGCAGATTAGAAATTGGTCTGTAATTATTCCTCACTAAGGGATCTAGTTTACTTTTGCTCAGAGGAGGCTTAACAGCAGCATTTTTCAGTGAATTAAGAAAAATACCTGACATTAGGGAGCATTCAACAGTTTTCAGTATATCAGCTTATATACAATTAAATATGTGTTTAAATAAGTTAGTTTATCAAGACAACAGGTAGATGAGTTTAAGCTCTTATCTATGTCCTCTAGTGTTTTGGCATTCGTCATATTGAAAACTGGTGTTCTAGCCAGAGAGTTGTTGTGTGGCTGTAGCAGTGGTCTGGTTGTATTGGTGACATGGAGGAGTGAAAGGCTAATCTGAAGTTTAAGATTATCTCATTTTCTCTTAGATAGGGACATGAAATCAGGAGTCAGCTGTGTTGGTTGCAGTTAGCCTCTCGACAGTGGCAAACAGAACACTAGAAATGTCAATGCTGTTATTGATCACTTTAGAGAAAAAGGCTTGTCGTACCTTATTTGATTCAAAGTTATAAGTACTCAACTGCTGTCTGTAAGACTGATAGTGATCAGGAAGGTTACTTTTCCTCCATTTACGCTCAGCTTTGCAGTATTCTCTCTTTTGGTTTGTAACTGATTTAGTGAACCTCCATGGAGCTTTTTGTTTGCCAGGGGTAATTTTTAGCTTTTCTGGAGCAATGGGGTCAATGACCTCTAGAGTTTTGCTGTTGAAGTGATTATTAGGAAATCAACACAGTTGGTTGTGAGACTTGTTGACATATTCATAAACTCACTATGTGTGTTCTTCTGCCAGGCGTTCCCAGCAGACCCTCACTATGCGTTTGGGTCTGCCAGGTCTACGTGGCATCTTCCCCTGCCAGCTGATCCAACTCACCACCAAGTGGTGATCAGCTGATAGCTCCGCTCCTCTCTTCACTCGGGTGTCCAAAACATAAGGCCGCAGGTCAGATGATACGACTACAAAGTCTATCATTGACCTGCGACCTAGGCTGCCCTGGTACCAAGTGTACCGATGGGCATCCTTATGTTCTAACATGGTGTTTGTTATGGCCAAACTGCGGCTTGCACAGAAGTCCAATAACAAAACACCACTCGAGTTCAGATCAGGTGGGCCGTTCCTCCCAATCACACCCCTCCAGGTCAAGCTGTCATTGCCCACGTGAGCATTGAAGTCCCCCAGCAGGACAATGGAGTCCCCTGATGGAGCACTCTCTAGCACTCGTCCCAGGGACTCCAAAAAGGGTGGGTACTCTGAACTGATATTTGGCCCATAAGCACAAACAACAGTCAGGACCCGTTCCCCGACCCGAAGGCGCAGGGAAGCTACCCTCTCGTCCCCTGGGGTAAACCCCAACACACAGGCAGAGAGTCTTGGGAATTCAAAAAGCCCACCTCAGCTCTCCGCCTCTCACCCGGAGCAACTCCAGCAAAGGAGAGTGTCCAACCCCTCTCAAGGACTTGGGTTCCAGAGCCAATGCTATGTGTCGAGGTGAGTCCGACTATATCTAGCCGGTACCGCTCAACCTCTGCCACAAGCTCCTGCTCCTTCCTCGCCAGCGAGGTGACGTTCCATGTCCCAAAAACCAGTTTTCTTGTCCGGGGATCGGACCGCCAAGGCTCCCGCCTTGGTCTGCCACCCGATCCACATTGCACCGGACCCTTCATGTTCCTCCTGCGGGTGGTGTGTCCACAAATGGATGAGCCCA
Source organism: Nothobranchius kuhntae (assembly GCA_006942095.1). Lineage (NCBI taxonomy): Eukaryota > Metazoa > Chordata > Actinopteri > Cyprinodontiformes > Nothobranchiidae > Nothobranchius > Nothobranchius kuhntae. The sequence continues at coordinate 945,089 of SSNQ01034556.1, forward strand.
TGTATCTGGTTCGGGCTGGGCCCGGCCGGGCCCCATAGGTGAAAGCCCGGCCACCAGGCGCTTGCTCACGGGCCCCAACCCCAGGCCTGGCTCCAAACTGTCTCTGTGTTTCTGGAAAAAGAAAACTTACTATGTTGTGCTCCTGTGTGAAGCCGGGCGTACACTGTGCGACTTTTTCACTCGCAGCGTTCATCTTCAGCTCAAACTGTACGACTTCCTCGCAGAGCAGATCTCACGAGTCGTGTGCTCACACTGTACGACCCAGTTCTCGCATGCGACCTGACTGCTCACACTGTACGTCTGGTAGCAACACGTCGGCCCTAAAAATGTGCTAAAAATAGCAGTTTTTACTCAACACGTCAGACTTTTTTGTCTTGCCTGTTGTCCTTCGGGAATGCTGCAGGAGGACACACAGGGATTTATGGGGGTTGGATGAGGAAAACGAAATAAAGAAAGTGAATCTGTGTTTTGTGATCAGTTTAATTTGACATGAACACGACAAACACGCTTTCTTGACAATCTTTGTGAGTAAAAAAAACGTGTAGAAACAAAAACGAACAGCGTGTGTCATTAGGGAAATAGCGAGCGACCGGCCGGCGTTGATGCAGGATTGCGCGCGCATGCGCCGTGAGCGGTTCTGATACTTTTTGGGTCGCAGCTGCTCGCAGCGCCGCTTCAACAGTGCGATACCCTCACGAGGGACGAGCGAAATATTAAACACACCAGAAGTCCCTGCGACCTCACGACTGCTGATCGGCGGCTGGTCATGTGGTGTTAATCGCCTCTCGTAACCCCCTGTACACTACACGACCGCTCGGCGCAAAACTCGCCCCGATGTCGTGGCTTCTCGCACGACTGGAAAATCGGCTCAAAAAAGTGAAAAAGTCGCACAGTGTACGCCCGGCTTTAGCTGCTCCAGATCTCACTCGACCTTTTCAGCTGGAGCAAAAGCAGGGGCTGGAGCTGTCCTCATCCAGGGGGGATGACACCGGGCTTGATCATCCAGTATGCTGCTTCTCTCGGAAGTTCAACCGCGCACAACTGAACTATTCAACCTTCGAAAGGAAAACTGTAGCCCTCTGATAGGCTCTGCAACATTTCCCTGTCTGAGTTAAAAACAATTCATTTACTCCTATTATTTTTTTCAGACACAATCCTCTACACTGGCCAGTGGCTGATGCGGTGGGCCCTCCTGCTCCAGGAAGTCAACCTGGAGATTCGCCACAAGAAGGGCTCTGTCAACCTCATCGCGGCCACTCTGTCACGCAGTTTTAATCATGAGGCTCCTTTGTAGGCTTGTGATCCCCACCATCTTTTTGTTTGTTAGTGCTGGATCCGATGAAGGCTAGTGTTGTCTGCGTCAGCAGACTTCTCGGGGACACTGCGCAGTGCTGGGGATCGGCACAGCACGATAATTTGTGTTTAATCAGCCCACCTTCTGTGTTCCATGAAGACTAGGGTGAGTTAGTTAGTTTTTTTGTGTGTGTATAGATAGGGGGAGACCTCGTTTTCCTTTGGAATAAATGTTGGCCCCTTTTGAAGACCCCCCAATCATTCTCTTAAGGGGGGGGGGTTACGTGCCGTGCCCCTTTTTGGCCACAAGATGGCCTCAGTGGCTTCTGCCTCGACAGTCTCCCGGTGCCCAGCTGTTTGTAATCACTAATCACTGGACAGCTGTTAAAAGCTGTTCTCCTGCGCACAGTTCTTTGAGAAGGTCCAGGGTAGTGTAGACTCGTTTGAGTTTATACTATTCTCTTCTCCTCGTGTGCTCTTACTTAGTATTTCTCTCGTTTCCACTTTGGTATTTGACTCGCTTTTGGAAATTTGGAATTAGGATAGACTTTTGGTTATTTAACTTCGGACCGGCTTTAGAATTTGACTTTGGGTCTGCTTGAGCTTTCCTGCTTCCCAGGACTGCTCTTATTATTCGTATTTTTCTTCGGTTTATCCCTTACCCCTTCTGGGTTGGCGTTTTCCGTTCTCCCCTTCTTTTTGTAGATAGCTCCTTTTTTTTTGTATATAGATATTCCTTTTAATGTTGTAAATACTGTTTTGTAACAAAATCCTTTGTTATTTTAATGACACAAACCATTGTTATTATTTCACTCACACCAATTTTATTACTCCCCTATCCTCATCTCTCTTAGAGAGCCGGGGACGTAATAGTTGTTGATGTAAAAAACAGGAATGTGATGCAAAATTAGAATTTAAAAAAATATTTATTATTATTTTGTTTCAAATAAACCATTATTGTTTTATTTATCTGCCCATGAACCATCATTTTGTAAGGAAGTAAATAGATAAGAAACATGTTAATAGTACAAATGTATTAAAAAACTCGTTATTCATATGCACCTTCCCATAACAGGTCATGCAAATCTTGGCAAGAAAGAAAGAAAGAAAGAAAGAAAGAAAGAAAGAAAGAAAGAAAGAAAGAAAGAAAGAAAGAAAGAAAGAAAGAAAGAAAGAAAGAAAGAAAGAAAGAAAGAAAGAACTGAATATTTTCCAAAATAAAGGAGAAAAAAATTAAATTTGAAAGTTGAATTCAAACGACTTAAAATAATTTCAGAATAATGCACACTGGTTGAGTAGGCATGTAAATATATATACATAGCTATATATGTGTGTGTGTGTGTGCATGTGTGTGTGTGCATGTGTGTGTGTGTGTGTGTGTGTGTGTGTGTG
>SSNQ01034556.1:947820-966102 GCA_006942095.1 Nothobranchius kuhntae
CTAAATATTTTCCAAAATAAAGGAGAAAAAAATTAAATTTGAAAGTTGAATTCAAACGACTTAAAATAATTTCAGAATAATGCACACTGGTTGAGTAGGCATGTAAATATATATACATAGCTATATATGTGTGTGTGTGTGTGTGTGTGTGTGTGTGTGTGTGTGTGTGTGTGTGTGTGTGTGTGTGTGTGTGTGTGTGTGTGTGTGTGTGTGTGTGTGTGTGTGATTTGAGTGAACACAGCCATTTCACCAACCCTACAAAGTGACTAAAAAAGTAAAGTCAAGGGTCTCGCTGCACCCCCACCCTAAACAGCTCCTGCGAAAATGAGTCTAGAGTCAGTTTAAAGAGGGCTTTGGCATTGTAATCCTGTTGTATTCAGACTAAAACATTTCACAGACATTTCATTAAGACCTCAAGATATTGCATCAACTTGTAGAAAGGAAAGGAGTAGGGGTCAGCGCCTCCTTTAAGAGAGGAGTTTACTCAGCTGGTTAAAGCAGCAATGGCATGAAAGTAAATGTTTAAACGATGTGAAATGAAAAATTGCTGCGTGTGCGAGCAGAGCAGACAAGCGTAAAAAGCTGTGCTGTCAAGTGTAATATTAAGGTGCGGAGCAGACAACCTTGACAACTTCTGAAATAAAATTTAATAAGAGCTGAGACGTGCATGCAGGAGTTAAATTACTGCAAGTGTCAGGAGAGAGCTTGGAAGACACAACACCACAACGACCATGAAACGGTTGACACAACAAACACCCGTCTCCTTTAGGTTAAAGGCAGTGATGTGAAGAGGGTGGACGTGAGTGGAGGAGAGGAGGGGACATGGATCCTACAGAATTATTTAGGAGTGCTGTATTTTCCCATTTGCCACGTCTGTCTAATTCATCCATTTTTCCTTCATCCCTTAAAGCATCCCACAGGAAGAATGTGCACACCTTCCCCTTCAATAGAAAACAGTAAGGGACCACATTTGACTTCTTCAAAGAGAGCGAGCTTCTCAAGGGCCTTTGATCCTTTTCCTGGCCTCTTTGGCCAGTAAGAAACTAAATCAGCCTACATCTTTGAACACCTAATGTGGATGAAGACATATTCCTTTCTGTTGACGGCAACACATTCATTAACCCTCCCACTGTCTTTATGGGTGACCCCGCAAGGAAAGTTGACCGTTGAGCAGGATTGATGATCCCTTGAGGTCCACGTGGCAGGGGTGAGGAGTGAACACCACCTCACCCCTGCCACATGAACCCAAGGGATAAACCATCAACCCTGCTCAACGGTCAACTTTCCTCGTGGAGTCAAACCCATTAGGACAGTGGGAGGGTTCAACTGCAGTATAAACATCCTAACATGAGTCTGGACAGGACCTTTGTGTCTGCAGGAGTTTCTCATGCTGGAGCGTTAACCCCAACATAAGCAAAGAACCAGCCCACAAAAACCTTGCTGACCATTCTTCATGTTATGATGAATTTCACCGCTCTGCATATGAGGCTAAAGGTCAAAGACTAATCAGCTCTGACCCATCATCAGATGATGATGAACCGATCAGCAGATGAACCGACAAACAGCAAAGGAAGTTGCTTTCGAATCCTAATCAGCTGGGAAGTTCATGCTCGCCGAACCCCACCTGAGGTAACTCACCGAGTGTAGATGCCATTTTTACGACAGAAGGAATTCTTCCCAGACAGGCGCCGGTTGTTAAGCTCAAGGGCTGGGAAACGTCCGTCATCCAGCCGGACCATTTCTCCATGGGTCAGTGGAAGAGCGGTGCAGTTGGAGTGGTTTCCTGGGCAGGAGAACGACAACATGTCTGTTGTAGAATGAAATGAATGTTTTCTTTAGTCTCCAAATTAAAATGTTCAATCTCAAACAGAATAAAAATAACAATCAACATCTTAAATAATAATGCATCCAATTGTTCATAAAGACAAGTTTAACAACAAAAGAGAAGTTTTATTTTACATTCCCTGGTGCTTTGATGGCTACACTAAAAACTCCTTTTAACTTGCTCTTTTCCGTCTCACTGCTCCATTTCCATTACAAATCTAAAGCAGCTAGATGACAAGAATATGCCAAGAAATTAGCCCCATAGACATAATATTATTACTGACAGGCCATTACTGATTAACAATGTGGATAAAAAGTCCACCAACACAGATAAATGTCCTCTAATGTGAAACATGGGTTTCTGGGAGAAGTGGTTCCTACTGGGGTAATTGACAGTCTTGCACATTCGCTCTTTAATACAATGGGAGTCACTTGTGCTGTAGTTATATAATTACTATCAATCTAATTAATGACCCCAGCATTAAAGTTTCTGCCAAGCTATTCATCCTGCTATTGATCCTCACTGCAGCTTGAGCTGGACAATAATATTTGTCTACTTCAGCTCCCTAGGCAATCACCTTTACACTCATCTTTTCTCTTTCAGCCACACAATGTTGGGAAATCTAGACAATTTGTTTAATTGTGTGTGTCTTCACACTCCCTCACCATACAATGGCCTCCAGATTCACAGTCGTTCAAATTCACTTCTCTGCACATTTGTCCAACTACTTCAATTCAGCATCAAAAATTGCAGAAAGTCTGACTTACAACATGCAGAAGTCACACAGTTCTCCTACCTGAGTCGGCTTTTTTGGTGTATTTTTTACTCTGGCCTCGAATGATGAGGATAAAAATCAGCAGGAGGATGAAGATGAGGCCAACCAAAGCAATGACAACCAAGAACCACCACTCCTCATAAAAGGGAGACATTTTCTGAGCTGAAAACAAACAAACCAAAAAACTTTCTAAAATTGGTTGAAGTTTATACAGGATCTTTACTTTAGAGTACAATTACCTGATATGGAGGGAGATGGGGCACTGGGGGACCCATAGCCATAATCGTTGACAGCAATCACTCGAAAGTCATACGTGACCCCTTCTCGTAGCATGTCCAGATTAAGCGTGTAGGATGTCACTTCTTTGGGAATGTCTTTAACAAGAATGTCCCATAATCCTTCATCTGTGAGGCCAAAATGGGAAAAGTTCACTCAAAAAGTCCATTATAGACCGAAAATTCAAGATTTGGAAACAAAAAATCTCACCAGAAGGTCTGGCCTCAATCACGTATCTTGTAATGGGGGCCTGGCCATGATCCCCACTTGTCCAGTGTAGAGTGAGGGCGGCGCCGTGCCGTGAAATAAAGGGCTCTCCAGGAGGGCCTGGGGCTCCTGGGGAGACAGGAATAGTGAAAAGAAAAAAAAATATGTAAGAAAGGTGCCACCGACGTGATATTAAGGATTAAAATCAGCACACCAGTTTCAGAGGCTCGTACCTTCTCCAGGCCCTGTGGTGATGTTGGCCTCAATCTCAGGACCATAAGTGAGTGTTTTCGCCCGAATGCGAAAGCTATAAGTGACGCCATCAGCCAGGTCTTTGATCTTCATCCACAAAGGAGCACTGCCCTTCACATCTACAGTCACTATCTTACTGACACCTGGAGTGCGAGGAGAGGAGTCTGTACAAGAAACACTAAGACTCTAGATACTGCTTTCTACAACTGACAGGAAGCCACACACTGGGCCCAAGAGCAGAAATAGTAACACACAAGACCAAATAAGTAACTAGAGGCATGAGAAAGCAGAAAATATGTTTTGGATGCCAGTAGCTTAGAGCTGTTAGGACAGGAATAGCATGACTGATGTTTATGTTTATTGCTGTGCTTGGGTTGGTTTACTCCGAGTCTGTCAGCTCAGGGACCACAGCAGCCCCAGTTCAGCACTCCTCATCTGCTCTCAGTGTCTAGACAGTGTGGTCTGGTCAAGGCAGCAACACTTAGCCCACTACTGACCGTGTTTCAGTGGAAGCTGTGAAAATCTCACCAGAGCATTCCAGCATAATTCATCAGCCCTGCCGTGTATGTTACTACAGGGCCAGTGCCCATCTGTAACAAATTACAACACAAGTCTAAGCAGCAGGAGTTGAACAATAATATGGTTAAGAGGTTGGAGGCAGTAAATCCCTGCCTGAGCAATGTCAAGAAACAGGAGAGGTGTTAGGCTGCAGCAGAGTTCCTCACCATCCACTGGAGTGCAGGGCTCGTAAACCAGGCGGTAGCCTTCGATGATTCCGTTTGCCTGTTTGGGCTCTCCCCAGGACACGTTGACTGAAGTGGTGGTCAGCTCACTAAAGTGGATGCAGCTCGGAGCACTTGGTGCTTTTAGTAGAGAAAACACAGGGAGATGTGATGATAGTTGGATCTCTCAGATCCCAAGCACTAAGACAACAGAATCACCAACATTTCTGAAAATGTTGGTGATTCCCTAAAAGACTTTTGGGATACACAACTGAACCTGCAGTTCATTCAAAACCTGATTATCATACCAACAGCTAGGCATGGTGGCGGTAGGCTGATAGTCTGGGGTTGCTTTGCTGCTTCAGGACATGGAGCACCTGCTGTAATTGATGAAACCATTAACTCTGCTCTCTGGCAGAAGTTCCTAAAGAATAATGTTTATACTTTGACCCTAAACAGCCCGTTCACGCTAGAAAACCATCACGTTTGGATCAGTTAAAACAATTTATCAAAATAAAGTGGGACTGATTTAGATTTAGACTGACATGAGAGATGTTCTTGAAACAAAAAAAAAATCATTTGAAAACATCAACACACGCACGCACGCACACACACACACACGCACGCACGCACACACACGCACGCACGCACGCACACACACACACACAGGTTTGATTAGAAAAAGGACTGAAATGCTGTGCGGGAGATTGGCTGCTGCTGGAAAACCTGCACATAAGTTTGCAAAATCACTTTGTGACCTTCGAGAAGAGCTGTCTGAATTCTGTCTGCTGACCAAACTCAGTGTCAGGATTTAGCCTCAACCCTGCATATAAAAGAAGATCACAAAAGCTTGTGTTGGCTAACTTCCCAGTATTCTGTCGAGCAAAGAGCCAAAATTCCTGCTTGTGTTTTTAAGTTCTCAGCACTTTGTACCCTTCACCAATGTCATAGCCTTCAAGGGAGCATAAACAAATAGATATTCACTCTGTAAACTATTTTTATCTTGAAGTCACAGAGGAGAAAGTCTCTGTAGCTCCTGAACACAGACTGTGGCCAATAATCAACTCATCCATATTTGTCCCTCGCATTTTGTATTTCCTCAGCTGTCATTAGCCTTGCATGGCTTGGACTGAGGGAGGCACCCAACAGACTCTGATCTCTCATGCCTTATCTCAAGGAAAGAAGCTCAGTCCCTTAAAAAAGACACTTCTTGTTGAATCCGAGAAGCAGCCCAGTTTGAAGTCCTACGGTAACTAAATTATTCTCTTTGTGGATATTTTTGTGACCAAATAATCTACATCCACTACTCACCTCAAACACCTAGAAACTCAATTCGTAAATCATACAATAAAGTACCTCTGACAAGTGAAAGCAAAAAGCAACCTGTGCAAAGTTAGCCAGGGATTATAGGAGTGTGAAGCTCTGAAGTGCCACACGGTGCAAGAAAACAGTTTTTTTTAATGCAAAATAAATGCCTGCAGTGTTTTTGAAGGATCTTATCGACATCTGGATTATGCACCTGCTTGCTGAGTGCGCCCTCTGGTGGGAAGGGAGCGGGGCCCGTCCCCTGCAGCATTGAAAGCTGCCACGCTGATCATATAGGTGGTGTAGCCTGTCAGGTTTTTAAGCTTCACCCCGAGCTCTGGCAGGAACAGAGTTCGCACACGCTCCGTTTCATTTTGGAGCTGAAACTCCCAGAAGTAGATCTGTAATTAAAAAGAGCTAGATGCAGAATTTCTTCACCATCTTCTTAAAAGAAATCAACAAGTGTAAAGAACTACGTGCACGTTTAGCTCATCGCTTAAAAACGACCCGTACCTTGTAACCCTGTATGTCTCCATTCTGAGCGTCTGGAGGAGGAGGGTCCCACGTAACGTCCAGCTGAGTGGCCGTTGAAGACTGCACCACCACGCTTTGAGGAGCGGCTGTTGGGACTAGGCAAATAAAGTATCATTTAAACATTTAAAAACAAAATTCCTGGTGAAAAGGTTTTATTTGATAAGCACTTTGGAAAGAAAAGGCTAATACACATGAAACAGTGGCACACCTGCCTCTCCGACAAACACCTCCTGTGGGGTGCTGCTTGGGCCCTCCCCCACAGCGTTATATACACTAAGACGGATCTCGTAGCGCTTGTGTTTACTCAAGTCTGCAAGGAGAGAAGACACTGCAGCATTGTAATGAAAACGTTAAGACACAAAATAAGATATTCTGAAAAGACACAAAGATGCCCGTGGCAAGGCAACATCACACTCTGAAAGAAGAATGTACCCAAAAGGGTTTTGAACAAAACTGCAAACTGATGAAAAGACCGGGTCATTCTGGGAAGATGTGGGAAGATTTGTCAGTGATTAAAAAGGAAAGCATGGTGGAAAAATGACAGGGTGGCGTGGAGAGATTAAAGTCATAAAGACACAAAAAGAATATGCAGTGGCTGCCGTTGAGTGGGAGGCTGGAGCTCACAACACTGGCTGGAAACATTTTACAAATGTCCTACTTTGGGAAGATGAAATATAGCAAACAGGTGGAGAATAGAGGAAGAAGGGTAAATCAAAAATGCACAACTTACTGTCTAACTCATACTGGGTTAGAGAAGATTCACTCAAGTTTCTGATGCTGTAAGGAGCTGCAGATGGATAGAAAACAGTTAAAGGAATTTGGGAAAAGCTCTCATATTTAATATTTCTCAGATTTTTATAATGCAGCTAGTGCCTATATGCCTAACAACTGTACAACAATCTACGCTGAGACAAAATGCCTCCACGTTGATGTCAAATCAATATAAAAAAGTGTAAAGACAACCGAGATCAAGAGAAAGGCTAATGCTGCTGTCAATGGTTCATTAGGGTCACCATGGGAACCGCACACCTGTGCCTTTATTCCTTGACAGCAAACAGGGACAGACAGGAAAACAGACTAAAATTGTGCTTCAGATAAAGAGTTGCTGTGTAAAAGGTGAAAAAACAACTTTGAACAACGAGACGCGGAGGGCTCTGATTTTTATTCGGTGGCGTTTTATGTAGGAGATATGAGGAGGAAAAAACAGCCTTCATTTTCAGCTTCAAATACATTATTTTCACCAGCAACATAAGAAGAACTATTCAGATTCAGAACGACCTTATTAATCCCTTGAGAAGGCTCCTCAGGGAAATTCAGCATGAAAGCTTGTGTGTGCACTCGGAGGCGAGTTTAGGGAGAACGTTACGCCGTACGGCAGTAAGAGACAGAGCCGGTGAATAAAAACACAAAACACACTAACTTAGTTGAACATTTTCTCTCTGGGATTAATAAAGTATCTTTGAACTGAAACATCCCAATCTGTAAATGACGATGTTGGAAAAAACATTAAAACTATAAACATGTTTCCACTCTTAACGTCTATCTGGGCTTTAGACCTCTGGATGGGGATGCATGGTTCTAGCCTCTCTGTTTTCTATCAGCAGACTTCAGGTTTTAGCCAGTTTCATTCACCACCAAAAGGCAGACTGGAACTGCACATTTTGACGTGTGGTCTTTAGTGAGAGATTAGCAACTCACCAGTCAAATCTGCCCAGTTTGCAGAGGGACTGTTGACAGTTCGGACAGAGAAGCTGCGCAGTCTGTCGTAGTGTAGCTCCCGGTACCTGACCCTGAACCCCAACAAAACTCCATTTATGTGATCCTCCGAGGGAGGCTGGAGAGATGGGATCAGGCAAACGTCAACTATCGTATATCAATAAATTCAACATCAATCTTTTGTTCTTAGTGAAGTAAAGGAGAAAGAGCCTCTCAGCGATATACCTGCCACCGGACCAGCACAGATGTGGTGGTGTGAGGGGTAACTGACAGTATTGTTGGAGCTTTGTCTGGAGCTGGAGAAGATTCAAATAAAATGTTAGCATATCAACACCGCCGAAGGAACTGATGCAATCCAGACAGTCTGCTAGAGAACAGCTTGAGAGCACACTGTGAAGTGTTCAGTGCCAAATCTAAGCACGAATATAGAGCCATACTCATGCACGTTTAAGGAAAACTGGGAACGCTCTGGGATGTGGTGTTTGTGTTCATGTCTCACCATCCTGCAGCGTAGTGATGGCCTCACTCTCCTCACTGTATCTGCTGTCACCAATGTCATTGGTGGCTTTAACACGGAACTGGTAAGAAGTGAACGGCTTCAGCCTTTGGAGAGAAAGGTCTGTGTGAATGAATCCTGCTCTTTTGTTCTGATCAAACATTTAGCAAACCAGATGTTAGGCTTATTTATTTTCATTAAATAACTAAAACTACAGAAACATTTGATCTGTTTCTGCAGCAGTCATACCTCAAATGGATAAAATATGCAAACAATTGAAACTTGACATAAACAACAAATAAAGTCAACCTGTCCACTATGTGGGAGCTTGTTTCATGGCTGACAGATGCTGAGTGGACAGTCCAGTTGCTGTCGGGCAGCTCTTTGTACTGAACCGTGTAGTAGCGAACTGGCGACAGGCCGTCGCTCCCCGGTTCCCATGACAACAGCACTCTGCGAGCCTGGACTTCTTCTTGAGGCACCGTGGGGCGACTCGTGGGTTGGGGTCGAGCTGAAGGCACAAACACCACGGCCCCTCTCAGGCGTTATATTCCAAGGTGGATGATTTAAATAAGAGTGGAAACATTTTTACACTCACCTCTCTTTTCTGTTGTGACCACCAGAGCCTCAGCAGCCTCACCCCAACCTTTTCGTGTTTGAGCCGTGAGACGGAACACATAAACCGTTTCTGGTCTCAGTCCAGTTGCTGTGTACTGTCGCGCGCTAGGGCTCAACACGTCTACCGTGGCAGCGTTGCTGCTTGAAGAGTTCCTTCTGTACGTGATCTGATAAGCTGCGAGGATCAAAGCATTTACATGCAGACAGACAAAAAACAGCAGAAATGTCAAATTTTAGCGCATGGATAAATGTTTCACTTTCACACTAAAGAAAATGAGATTTTCCTCCTTACTTTAAATTCTGTGTATGCTGAAAAGATTTCAACTTATGCTCTCCTTCGTCTAATTCTATAGAGCTTATTTTCATCCTACTTTTGGTTTTCCATCAGTGTGCCTTCCACTTTAGTTTCTGTCGTTTTCTTAATGCCTTTTATGCATTATGCTTTAAAATTCTCTTGCTTTTACAATGTGTGATACAAATAAATCTCCTTGGCCTCGCCTTGATCTCAAAACATAATCTCACCCAGTATGATGCCATTGGGCTGTGCAGGAGGTTGCCAGATGAGCCTGACTGATGTGGTTCTGACTTCTGGGAACAGGATGCCGACAGGAGGACCTGGTACTGTCACACGGGGAAAGGCAAAACAAGTACTTAAGACTCACCAAGGACAAAGTGAAATGATGAAAAAATTATAAATTGAATGAAAAAAAAATTGCAACATTCATTTTTAAACAGGAATCAATCAAACTCATCGTCCCAAATATGTGAGAAAATGACAATGAAAAGCTCCAAATGGAAGTCAAGAAGCACATATTTTATCTACTGACAGCAAGACTGACATAGTTAGTAAAATAAACATCTACCATCATCCAAGGTTCTTTCTAGAATGTGAGGAGAGCTGCTTCTTCCGTCTCCTATCCGAGTGAAGGCCAAGACCTGGATCTCATAGAGGACATACTTCCCCAGACCACTTAGCTGGACACTGTGGGTGTTGTTGCCCTCTACGGCCCAGAAGTTAGGTGTCGTGTCTGAGTCCTTCTCCTTATACACAACCTGAACAATTCACAGGATCTTAGTGAAAATGGTAAGTATCACATTTAGAGTTAAGTGACATGAACCATTTTGGGCTGTGACCTTATAGCCAAGGATGAGTCCATTTCTGTCTGCTTCTTGGACCTCACCCCACCGCACAAGGATGCTGCTGGAGGTGGTGGCAAAGGCTGACACATTGGTGGGACCACTGGAAGGAACTACAGCAGGACGTGAGTCATTTTTGATCAGAAAGGTTCAGCGACATGTGTCATGTATACATGTTTTCATCCTCACCAGACTCCCTGGTCCTGCCATGGACTGCCAGGCTCCAAGGTCCAGACCCAATTCCATTGATGGCCTGAACTCTGACCTCATACTCCGTCCACTCTTCCAAGTCTTCTACAGTAAACTCTCTCTCCAGCCGGTCCATGATGACGTGGGATAGAACGCTGCCTTTAGAGCCTGCTTTCGAGTACTGGATGCGGTAGCCTACGAGATCTGGATTGCCATTGTACTCCCACTCTGGAAGAGGCTAACACGTTTTTTTATTTTTATTTTGCTGTTTTACTTCAAACATTTAAATGAAGTCCACATAAATTAGAATATACTGCTATGAGCGCATAATGAAGCAATTACCCATGAGAGGCAGAACAGATAACAGTTGCTACAGGTAAACTGCTAACACAACTTTACTGAAGTGTATTAAGAATGTTTCATCTAAATGCTCATGCTACTCAAGTTAAGGTGGAATTGGTAGCTTTAGGACAGCCACAATCATTGAGCTTTGTCATCAATCTGTAGAGCAATACTGCGCTGCTGACACCCTTCTGTTTTTAAATTCAAATACATTCTCTTTTTTATCTTGCAGGGTCTGCAGTGATATGACAAGTCACCGTGGCTCACCTCTTAGGCACTGCCGCGGTAATAACAGACAGATGTTGCAAAGAAAACAGCCGAATGCTAATGCAGGAAGCACCAAGGACACCCGTCTGTCCAGCTTTCCAAACTCTCCTCAGTACAATCACATGCATTCATTTGTTATATTAAAAAGTCCCGAGAGCAGGAAAGCAAATTTACAGAAGAAATGACAAAGTCGTTGAATGTCAAACTTTATAATACCTAATCACTTAAATCAAATTTTTACAAAGCTAATCTTACAACCCAAGGATATTTAGCCAATTTCTTTTCTTCCATCATTACTCAAATGAATGTACACAAGAGAGGCATTCAAAGAAAAATAAGCCATTTAATACAGCTTATCTGAATACAAAGAAGTCTTCCCTGCATAAATCAAGAATAAAGTCCATCAGAATCCAATTTAACTTAGCGGGCTTCATGCTGTTAGTATCAGGACCCGTATGTAATGTAGAGTGACGTCTTACCACCCAGCGAAGCCACAGGCTAGTCTCACTGGCTGTGCGCAGGGTAACATTCGCAGGGGAGATGTCCGGAGGGGCTTGGAGGGTCTGGATCTTCCTGGAGGGCTGACTGGGAGGACTGGTACCCACAATGTTTACCTGGCGCATCCTAAACCTGAGACAAAAGAAACCCTTTGATAACACCTAAAGCTGGGATTTTAATCATGATGTTTTGGTGATGTGAGAAAGATTAGATTGTTTAGGATTGGATAAGATGAATGCTTTAATGATGCCCAACATAACAGTTGGAAACGATAATATATCTATTTATAGTAATTAAAGAAAAAATGAACCAAAATGCCACACAATCAGTCAGAGCAGGGAGACAACTTCTCTACACAGCTCTTTGTTTGTCCTGTTTCACAAACACTGTTAACCCTTTAAGCACCAAAATCTCAATATTGAGACAGGCGTCATTGCTGACTTTAAAGAGCCACAGCCACAAGTATGATCCCTCATGAAGTTACTACTTTACACCAGAAGATAGTGGAGATGTGTAGCTTCAGGCTGAGCAACACTTATGGGTGTGTTTATACTGAAAGTTTTGCTTTTTTTGCAGTTTTAAAAATGCCTCCCACCGAGAGGCTCCCGGTCGGGGAGAGGAGGAGACGAGGAGGTGAGCGCAGCACAAAGAGGGCAGACATTCAGTGGCGGTTTTACCATTAAGCATAGGTTGGCAGCCGCCTGGGGCCCCCTTATGTTGGGGGACCCCTAGCCCTGACCGCCAGCACCCCTCTGTTAATGCCACAATGGACTATTCCTTTAAGATGCCGATGCATAAACAGTAAGTGATTGGTAGTCATTCCTAGGGATGGGTACCGAATTCGGTACTTTTTAAGGTACCGACCGAATTCCATAGTACCGACCGAGCACCGATTCACGTCATTTCAAACGGTGCCTCGTTTCGGTACCCGTCCATCATAACGAGAACTTGCCAAGACAGCTGCGCGTGCGCAAGAGCGTTATGTCGTCGCTCGCTGTGAACCAGTTGTAAACAGAGCAGCATGGGTAGAAAGAACGCACGCTAAAGCTTGGGTCCACTTCACTAAATGTGATGGATAATTGGGTGATGATGAAACCAGCGACAACGATCTAAGTGAGACATCCTCATCTTAATCTGCTCTGGTAGGTAAATATAATTAGCTTGATATGTTAGCTTCCGTTTCGCTAATGGTGCGTTCGCTTTCTCCTCGGAACTCCGAATTCCCGACTAGAAGAACATGAACGCGCTCTAAAGTTTGGCTTCACTTTACTAAATGTGACGGGTGAAGACGAAACCAGTGACAACGATCTAAGTGTGAGACATCGTTTTAATCTGCTCCAGCAGTTAAATAAACTGTTTAAGATAACGTTAGCTTGGTATGTTAGCTTCCATTGCTACCATTGTTATCAGCTAATGGTGCGTTCGCTTTCTCCTCGGAAATTCTAACTTCCCAGTAGGAAAAATCAAATGAAAAAAGACGGCCAAAGGAATGAAGATACACAGTAAATTTAGTTCACAGTAAAGATGTTTGCTTCAGTTTAATTATCAGCTTATAAAACTACAAGGACGATGTTAAAATACAAACAGTTGAATGTTATTTATCGTGATATTTATCAAATATTGTTATATATATATTGAGAGAAATATATATTTAATTATAAAAGAGAATTAAAATAATAAACACTCAAAAGTATCGAAAATTGGTACCGTTAAGTACCGGTATCGATTCGTAGGTACCGGGAATTAGTACCGGATCAATTCAAATGTCAAAGGTACCAATCCCTAGTCATTCCAGTCCAATCCAGTTGGTGGCAGTGATGCAATAAATTGTTGTTTTCCAAGTGCCTTAAGACCACAAGTAAGAAGAAGAAGAAAGCAAAAACAGAAGAATAGAGGCGGGAGCATTCGTAACAAACTCGAAGCGGTAGTCAAAACATGAAGCATGAAATAGAGTTATCCTAGTGGCTCCAATAAGAGAAAGAAGCAGCTTGCTTTTAAAAAGCTTTTATCTTCACTTCCGAAAGTGATGTCGTTTTTCAATGTAAACATAAAAAAAAGGAGCAAGTGAAAGACAATGGAAAATGTTTAAAGGGAGGAAAACATAGACCACAATGAAAAATAGAAGAAAAAAAGAAAGGCAAAAGCACAGGAGTACTGACAGGAAGAAGAAGTCACTCAAAGGGAGAGAAAGACAGGAAAAAGAGGAGGACTAATAAAAGGTGAAAATAACTCATCAGAAGAGGGGAGAGTTTCGCAAATCCAGTTAAAGATAAGATTGTTAAACATTTAGTGTAAGGGGGCCCCATGTCTGTGTTCGCCTTGGGCCCCCAAATTGCTAAATCCGCCGCTGCAGACATTAGAGGGATAACACTTACAACTCCCAGCAGGTATGGCCTTTGTTGACTGATCTCTTTGTCTGGTCATGACTGACTCCAATAATGAAGCAGAATATTGACTCTCTGATGGTGAAATTCACTCATCCAGCCAGAAAGATTGACGCTGCTGCAGCTCGCGGCATCAGACAGCTGGTGCTACACTTACAAGCTCCAAACATTGGGTTAGACGTTTGTTTCACCATCTTTGGGACATGATGGATGCAGAAATGATGGTACTTACTTACTTACTAAAAACACTGCTAATATGAAAGATGTAGTGGCAATGTAAAGAAAAGTCATAAGTCAAAGTGTGCCACAAAATCACCATAATTAAAATGTAAATATTAAATAAAATTTTCAAAAAGAGCTTCATATATGTATATATAAATAAAATATTTCTAAATATAATGGAAATTTCTAAATAACATGTAAAAATAAGACATCTGTAAAAATGATGCATTCCAATATGGCAGCCTGTTTACATCATAATATACAAATCTGATGAGTGAATTAGCTCCCAACATAAACTTTGGTCCTACTGAAGTTTTTTCTCATTTACAGTTTACCTTTGTCTCTAACCATTTCCACGCTTCAACCTTTTGAAATAGTCATGTCAAAATTGAATACTTCGTTGATAAAACTTATTTGGTATTTGTTAAAAACTTCATGGGAATGAGGATTATACACAGTTGTGCTCCATAAACATGATGTTAAAAGAACTCACACTGGGTGGTTCTCAATGTCAAAGAACCTTGCCCTCGCTTGGTCCCGCCACAGTTGCCTAGGATGGAGATACGTCATCAGGAACCTCCAAGAGGTGTTCCGATGTTTATGTGCTACTGAGGCGTGTGTTCTCCATTCGTCAACCATTTAGCTAGCTGGGCAAGGAAACACTGGAGATGTCCATGTAGCCTGGCCTTGGTCAAAAACATTTCCCAGAAGACAGCGTGGTGTTTTTAAAAGCATGGCGGATCAGGAGCCAGCAGCCACTTCGGGGAACATTTCCAATTTAAATGTAAGTTAACTACCTGTAGCCATTGGGCTGATATCTGAAATGTTTTCTAGATCCAAATCAGTTATCTATGGTTGGTTAGTTTAGTAGTTGCAGCTTCAGTGGCTAGCAGGTAGTAACTCGGTTACATATTTCATTTAACCAATACACAATTAAAAAAGTAAATGGCTCTTTATAAATCTATATTGAAACTTGTACGTATTAAATATAACTTTACTCACTAAAATTAATGTTGCTTCGGTGTGCAAGTTTGCCAAAACAATGTCGGACTCCGTAATTTTCTCTGGCCCCCTGCCTGATCGGACCAGTGACGACATGTTTAGCTGCATGCTGTCCTTCAACCGTTGGTTGTCTAGGTGGTGTCCTGAAAACAACGTGGGCTACATTGATAATTGGAAAACTTTTTGGGGAAAACCTGGTCTGATGCGGAGAGACGGCATTCATCCCTCTTTGGATGGTGCAGCTCTTCTTTCTAGGAACATGGCCAGTTTTATTAGTCCTCCACAACAACCCAGGGTCCAGACCAGGAAGCAGAGTCGTAGTTTAACACACCCCTCTGCAGCTTCTGTACTGTTACCCACCCACTACCCCATAGAGACAGAGTCCTGCCCATGGCCAAAACCACACAGATTAAATATCAGGCTTAATAAAGCAAATCATGGAAATCTCATAAATATTAGAACAAATTCAACTGAGCAGAAAACTAGAAAAATTAAATGTGGGTTGTTGAACATTAGATCCATTTTTTCTAAGACTTTGTTAGTTAATGACTTGAATTGTGATAATCAGATCTCTTTGCTCTCTCTCACAGAATCCTGGCTGCAGCAAGAGGACTATGTTAGCTTAAACGAGTCGACTCCTTCAAATTATTTAAATCATCATATTGCTCGAAGTACAGGGCGAGGAGGAGGAGTAGCAACCATTTTTCATTCGGACTTATTAATCAGTCCCTTACCAATTAATAGCTACAGTTCGTTCGAACATCTTATTCTTAGATTTCCTAATCCAGATTGCAAAACTGTAAAACCACTCTTGTTTGTAGTTTTATATCGTCCACCAGGCCCTTACTCTTGAGTTTCAGGATCAGATCTCTGATTTTTTTAATCTGATTTAGTGCTAAACACTGATAAGGTCATTGTAGTGGGGGATTTTAACATTCATGTGGACATTGAAAATGAGCCTCAATGTAGCCTTTAGTAATATCTTAGACTCAATTGGTTTTACTCAAAGAATACATAGCTCCACCCACTCCTGCCATCATACATTAGACCTTGTGCTGACTTATGGCATAGAGTGTGAGGAAATAACGATCTTTCCACATAATCCAGTCCTCTCTGACCACTTTCTGATAACCTTTGAGTTTTTTATAACTGAGTTCTCGAGACATTAAAGTAAATTTCACTATAGTCGGTCTCTATCTGACAATGCAGTTGCATCTTTTAAATAATCTGTTCCATCTTTACTGTCCTTAGCATCTCAGAGGCATGTAGCGGAGGGCAATATTTTCAGTTCTAGCCCCTCACAAATTGATGCCTTAGTTCATCATGTTACTTCCTCTTTACGTGTGGCATTAGATGATGTTGCCCATTTAAAAAAGAAGGTAATTAGGGACAGGAAGTTGGCTCCCTGGTTTAATTCTCACTTACGAGCCTTAAAACAAAACTCTAGGAAATTGGAGAGAACATGGCGCTCTACACACCATGAGGAGGCCTACCTATCCAGGAAAAATAGTCTTGTGCTTTATAAAAATAAGCTTCGACAAACTAGAACTGCTTTTTTCTCAGCATTAATTGAGGAGAATAAGCATAATCCTAAATTTCTTTTCAGTACAGTTGCTAAACTTACACAGAATCATAGCTCTGAGCCATCTATTCCCTTAGCCCTCAGCAGCAATGACTTCATGGGATTTTTTACAAGTAAAATTAATTCTATTAGAAACAAAATCTTTAGCATCCTCCCTAATGCGATTTCTTCTTCCTCAGTAAGTGAGGCAGCATCAGAGGTAACTGTAGAACCGCATCTGTGTTTGAACCGTTTTGATCCAGTTGAGCTTTCAGAGTTATCAAAAATTATTAGCTTTATCCAAACCTTCCACTTGCAATTTAGATCCAATCCCAACCAAATTATTTAAAGATGCATTTCCTTTGGTTACCTCCCCCATTCTAGATATAATCTATATATCCTTAGTAAATGGATATGTACAACAGAATTTTAAGGTTCTGTAATCAAACCTTATCATTAGACAGCATGGGATAAACTTCCACTGTTATGCTGACAATACCCAGTTATATTTATCCATTAACCCTGATGAACCTAATTGGTTAGGTAGATTACAGGCTTGTCTTGAGGACATAACAAATTGGGTGACTCTAAACTTTTTGCTTTTAAATCAAGACAAGACGGAAGTTCTCATCTTTGGACCAGAAATCCAGAAAAGGAAATTTCTTAGTCAATCACCTGACCTGAATGGCATTACATTAATCTCCGAGAACAAAGTAAGGAACCTTGGTGTTATCGTTGACCAGGACATGTCATTCAAATCCCAGGTTAAACAGGTTTGCAGGATTTCCTTTTTCCACCTTCGGAATATTGCTAAGATTAGAAGAATCCTTTCCAGGAGTGATGCTGAAAAACTAGTTCATGCATTTATTACATCAAGACTGGATTACTGTAATTCATCACTCTCAGGAAGTCCACAGAATGTAGTTAAAAGTATTCAGCTTGTCCAAAATGCTGCAGCTAGAGTTCTGATGAGAATTAAAAAGAGAGATCAATCTCTCCTGTCTTAGCTTCCCTACATTGGCTGCCTGTTAAATTCAGAATAGATTTTAAGATCCTTCTTCTCACATATAAAGCTCTTAATAACCAAGCTCCATCATACATCAGTGATCTGATTGTTCCATACGTTCCTAACCGAGCACTTTGCTCTCAGACTGCATGTTTACTGGTGGTTCCCAGAATATCTAAAATTAGGATGGGAGGCAGATCTTTTAGTTATCAGGCTCCTCTCCTGTAGAACCAGCTCCCAGCTTTAGTCCATGAGGCAGACACCATGTCTACTTTTAAGACTAGGCTTAAACATTTTTATTTGATAGGGCCTATGGTTAAAATCTGATGTTAGCCTAAATCTGGACAAGTGGGGGAGTAGAGGGAGGTGGAGTGTACAGTCGGTAAAGATGCTCTCCCTTGCCCTGCCTCCAACATGCCTACATCTAAATAGGATAGATTATCCAGCATTATCTCTGTAGTTATGCTGCAATAGGCTTAGACTGCTGGAGGATACACTGACCACTTTTCACACTCTACTACTTTCTTCTACAATCTGCTCTTTAACTGTATTATTTTCTGCAATTTCAGCTGTTAACTTTAATTTCTCTCCAAGTGTTTTTCCCCAGAAGAAGCTACAATGATGTTCTGCTGAGCTGTGGTGGCCTCATGGAGGGGCTATCGTCTAGTACACTGCTGCTAACCACTTGAACATTCGCCCTCTCCTGATAATAACTTTTTGCTTTCCTTGACGTTGGATGTGCTACTACTAGTTTATCCGTTTAATTATAGATCCACTAGGATAAATACAATAAAGTTTATCTCTCACCAAAAAGAATATTTATTAAGAAATCACAATAGAACTATAGACACATTACTTCGTCTTTGTTTGTGTGTGTGTGTGTGTGTGTGTGTGTGTGTGTGTGTGTGTGTGTGTGTGTGTGTGTGTGTGTGTGTGTGTGTGTGCGTG
>SSNQ01034556.1:969547-1004769 GCA_006942095.1 Nothobranchius kuhntae
AATTGGTAAAATCATTAGACAGCATGGGATAAACTTCCACTGTTATGCTGACGATACTCAGTTATATTTATCCATTAACCCTGATGAACCTAATCGGTTGGGTAGATTACAGGCTTGTCTTGAGGACATAAAAAATTGGATGACTCTAAACTTTTTGCTTTTAAATCAAGACAAGACGGAAGTTCTCATCTTTGGACCAGAAATCCAGAAAAGGAAATTTCTTAGTCAATCACCTGACCTGAATGGCATTACATTAATCTCCGAGAACAAAGTAAGGAACCTTGGTGTTATCGTTGACCAGGACATGTCATTCAAATCCCAGGTTAAACAGGTTTGCAGGATTTCCTTTTTCCACCTTCGGAATATTGCTAAGATTAGAAGAATCCTTTCCAGGAGTGATGCTGAAAAACTAGTTCATGCATTTATTACATCAAGACTGGATTACTGTAATTCATCACTCTCAGGAAGTCCACAGAATGTAGTTAAAAGTCTTCAGCTTGTCCAAAATGCTGCAGCTAGAGTTCTGATGAGAATTAAAAAGAGAGATCAATCTCTCCTGTCTTAGCTTCCCTACATTGGCTACCTGTTAAATTCAGAATAGATTTTAAGATCCTTCTTCTCACATATAAAGCTCTTAATAACCAAGCTCCATCATGCATCAGTGATCTGATTGTTCCATACGTTCCTAACCGAGCACTTCGCTCTCAGACTGCAGGTCTACTGGTGGTTCCCAGAATATCTAAAATTAGGATGGGAGGCAGATCTTATAGTTATCAGGCTCCTCTCCTGTGGAACCAGCTCCCAGCTTTAGTCCATGAGGCAGACACCATGTCTACTTTTAAGACTAGGCTTAAAACATTTTTATTTGATAGGGCCTATGGTTAAAATCTGATGTTAGCCTAAATCTGGACAAGTGGGGGAGTAGAGGGAGGTGGAGTGTACAGTTGGTAAAGATGCTCTCCCTTGCCCTGCCTCCAACATGCCTACATCTAAATAGGATAGATTATCCAGCGTTATCTCTGTAGTTATGCTGCAATAGGCTTAGACTGCTGGAGGGTACACTGACCACTTTTCACACTCTACTACTTTCTTCTACAATCTGCTCTTTAACTGTATTATTTTCTGCAATTTCAGCTGTTAACTTTAATTTCTCTCCAAGTGTTTTTCCCCAGAAGAAGCTACAATGATGTTCTGCTGAGCTGTGGTGGCCTCATCGAGGGGCTATCGTCTAGTACACTGCTGCTAACCACTTGAACATTCTGCCTCTCCTGATAATAACTTTTTGCTTTCCTTGACGTTGGATGTGCTACTACTAGTTTATCCGTTTAATTATAGACTCACTAGGATAAATACAATAAAGTTTATCTCTCACCAAATAGAATATTTATTAAGAAATCACAATAGAACTATAGACACATTACTTCGTCTTTGTTTGTGTGTGTGTGTGTGTGTGTGTGTGTGTGTGTGTGTGTGTGTGTGTGTGTGTGTGTGTGTGTGTGTGTGTGTGCATGCCTGCTCCGTCTTCTCAATCCCCAGTGAGTCGTGGAGGATGGCTGCTTATACTGAGCCAGGATTCTCTGGAGGTTTCTTCCTGTTAAAAGGGAGTTTTCTTCTCCACTGTCACTTTATGCTTGCTTAGTATGAGGACTGCTGTATAGTCACTGACACTAGTCAGTGACTTGATGCAATTTGCTGGGTTCCTTGTATAGGAAACATTATTTCTGATTGGCTTAATGAACTGACCTGAATTGGAATGTTTATTATGTGAAGTGCCTTGAGACGACTCTTGTCGTGATTTGGCGCTATATAAATAAAATTGAATTGAACTTTACCTCACGTGTCATGCCAAGTAAGTCTGTTTCATTTTACTGTTTTCTTTGACCAAGGAAGGACAGTGTCCTTGTAAGCAAGGCATCAGGCCAGCTAGGTGGCAGGCCAAGTAGGTGATAGGCCAGGTAGGTGGTAGGCCAGGTAGGTGATAGGCCAGGTAGGTGGTAGGCCAGGTAGGTGTTAGTGCAGGTAGGTGATAGGCCAGGTAGGTGGTAGGGCAGGTAGGTGATAGGCCAGGTAGGTGGTAGGCCAGGTAGGTGGCAGGCCAGGTAGGTGATAGGCCAGGTAGGTGGTAGGGCAGGTAGGTGATAGGCCAGGTAGGTGGTAGGCCAGGTAGGTGATAGGCCAGGTAGGTGATAGGCCAGGTAGGTGATAGGCAAGGTAGGTGGTAGGCCAGACGCCTTGACATTGAGAAACACCCATTTATATTCTTTTTAAAAGTGTTTATACATCTGTGTGGCAACAGTGGCTGTTGCTGTGCTGTTCTGGCTGACTTTAACTATGTGACTAGCAAGACATAGAATTAATGTTAGTCAGGCTAAAATTAAGTATTTTGTCTAAAAGTAATCAGAGTAAATGTGACAAAAATCCAGAAAATTAGAAACATTGTGCTCACAACATTTTCATTGGCTGACCCAGCAATGACCTGGGGTCACACAACAGCTTAGCTGACAATAAACCCTAGGTCAACAACAGAGATCAGGCTGTGCTAAGTGTTGCCATTCAAATCTTATAACAACCAATAAAACTGGTGTAGGGCACCCCATAAGATACTTATGAGGACATTCTGGATAAATAATAAGCAGTAACAATGAATACATGTTTTTTTCTTTAAGTCTGAAGTGTGCAACAAGCTGTACACATGACTTGGACTTGTCTCACCTGTAGAAAGTATAAGGGTTCAGGTCAAACACCTCCAGTGACCTGGCATCAGGTTCGTTAGCCAACTCCTGAACCATCAGCCACTCTTCATTTTCTCCAATTATACCAATCTGGAATGCACAGGTAAGTGGGTTACATAGTGGTCAGTAATGGAAACAAGTTACTAATTAAACATGTGCTTCATTATTAATACCTCAACCATCTAAATAACATAAACAATTAAAAGTGTCTCACCTGAGCTTCAACCAGCCAGCGAGAAATTGATGTTTTCCCATCATAACCCGGTTTGAACTGTAGCTTGACAGAACGTGAGCTGATGTCAGAAATAGCTAGATTGGTAGGGGGACCAGGCAACTCTGTAAAGCACAATAAAGAAAACAAACACATATAAATCAGCATTGATTTGAGGACTTATTAAGCATTAAGCTGCAGAGTCACAGTTTAATGAAATCAATCATACTGACCTGGTGGTACACCTGAAGATATGGTGGATGCGGATAGCTGGCCTTGACCTTTGGAAGTCATGGCCGCCACCTGAATGGTGTAAGTAGTCAGGGCAGTGAGTCCAGTAACCCTGTACTCCTGAGTCAGGTTGGGTAAATAATGGGTGACTCTGGTGTTTGTTCTGTTGAACTCCTCCCAGGAAATTCGGTATCCTGAAACAAGAAAAGAAATCCACAAAGCAGTGGTCACAATAAGCATCACTTTATTTAAATCTGCGCCAATGTTGCAAATTTATTCTTGCTACCTGTGAGAAAACCGTTTTTCTCCAGTGGCTCCTCCCAACTGACTTTTAGAGAAGTATCCAGGATGTCAGTGAAACTAAGGTGTCCCACAGCCCCAGGAGCTGGACAAGATTTAAAACAGGCAGTAACGCAATAGAGCAAGGGCCCATTTTATGCTCACCTTTATGGCATGCAGCATTTAATTCTAAGGAAATACTTACTATCCTCATGGGTGCGTATCCGTTGAGGTGGACTACGGGGCCCGTCTCCAGGTGTAGTGAAGCAGAGCACTGAACTGTAGTAATCAGTGAACTTTTTAAGGCCAGAGATGTAACCAACATGAACACTGTCCTGAAAGTTTGGGCGGACCGTAACCATGGTGACCTCATTTGGACGACTTGGTTCCCAGGCCAAAAGCTGGAGATTGGGTGATAGATTGGGCAATAGATAGATAGTGTCACCGTTCTTGTTTTAGGCATATCTCCCAAATATATAGTGGGCAGAAAAATGTAACAAGAGTAGGAATGTCCGATACATCAGCATCAAAATTGGTATCGGCCAATGTTAGTCATGTTTTAACATACCAGTATCAGTCCGATACGTAAAACTGGGTCGATATTAACAACGTTTGTAAAGTGCTAAGTAAATTATAATATATATATATATATATATTTATATATATATATATAGAGAGAGAGAGAGAGAGAGAGCTCTGGACCCCACGTGATTCTCAGTTAGTAGACGCCATATTGGCAGGTAAAAAAAGCTAAACAAACACGGATCGTAAACATGAACGTGAATGGGATCGGCTTGGATTTTACTTCGTCACACTTTAAAACCGAAGAAATCGTTTTATATATTCAGAAATTAAATAGACTAAACATCTCCGACCCTTACCGTGCCCCTGGGATACTTTTTTAAAACGCCAGAAGCTGTCGGAGCGGACTTCTTACCGGACCTGGCCGGGGAACCCCTTGGGATTTCCCCGGAGGAGCTGGCTCAGGTGGCTGGGGAGAGGGAAGTCTGGGCCTCTCGACGCTACTGCCCCCGCAACCCGACTCCGGATAAGCGGATGAAAATGGATGGATGGACAAATAACAGATTTACACGTAAGTAGTTTAAATAGAGTGCTGTGCTTTTTGAATGTATAAACTGAACGCCAAGAGAAATCACTAGTTTGATTGTTTTCCGTGAATAAAATAAATATGTCAGGTAGGAGCGTCTCAGGATCTGTCTGAGATCTGTCTCGGTGAGACAGATAATAGCAATCCAAAGTGCTTTTTATGTGTGATCTGACATTAGCTGGTTAATTGCTGTGATCATAAAACACGTAAACGGCAGCACGCAGAAATCACGAGGCAACGTTTTACGTGATGTTTACTTTTTGCTGTGAGTAATAAGACAGAAAAAGCCACGCCAAAATAAGTTTAGGAAGCCCACTAAGAATCGTAATAAAAGCATTTAAAATAAATACCATACACAGTTGAGGAAACATTGGTTTAAGTACCTGATATGAAGCGGTCGCTGCATAAGCGAAAACCTTTACTCTCGGGGTCCCACAGTTTCATTTTAGCTCGGTCACTAGCGCGTTTTATTACAATGATCCAACGTTTGCGGCGCTCCGGATCTTGGGGAATCCTGTAGATGGCTCATTCCTTATGTCGTCCGCGTCTGTTCTGAATCCTGGGGTACAACAGGAATCTACCATATTTCCTGTCTGATTGAGTTTTCTGGCAATAACAAATAGTCCAGCTGCCGGCTTCTACCTGCCAATATGGCGCCGTTTCGATTTGAACTGTTGCATGCCGGGAGAAGTGACGTCAACTCCCGGAGCTCTATGCAAATATTGGTTATTGGCCATATCAGCGATATTAATATCAGATACTGGCCCAAAATTTCTTATCAGTGCATCCCTAAACAAAAGTTAAGTTCAGACAGTTTAACAATAACAGGGTGGCTGATCCTAACCCTAACCCTCTGACCACTAGAGAGCACCAGTCGACAGAAGGCCTCTGCTCACCTTATATCCCTGGTTGATTCCATTGATAAACTGAGGACTTGGGGCAGTCCAGGTAAAACGCACAGCGGTGGAGTTGACAGCTTCAGCTTGCACATTTCCCGGAGGCACAGTGGGCACTGATCCAGAGAGTGGAGAAAAACAAGAGATTAAAGGAGAGAGAGGGATTAAAGCAGAAATGGGGGGGGGGGGTTCAAGCCTTAAAGAGACATTTTTAGACTCGATTCATACAGAGCATGAGAATTGGGCTGAAGACACTTGTATTTGGGCTCATTTGAGGAGGTAAGAACACGCCAGTCAAACAGGGTGCGAGAGCAGTAGCCTCCGGCAGCTTCCAGGTAAACCCCGCAGCAGTTTGTTTGAAGTGAGCATGCCACTCAGATGTAACGAGGGAAAGCAGTTAGGGAGCTGCACATTAACGAAGCCGATGGAACCATATTGGTCCTGATGTCCCCCGCGCTGCCTTTAATTGTCTCAGAACGCACAAACATGTCTGCTCTGGACCACTCAGAGGAGAAGCTGATAAAAAAAATCTACGTATATCTAATGAGAGCAAGACTAAACAGCATTTATTCACAGTATTCGTGATCACTACCTGAATGTTGAAAGCATTTTTAATGAAGATGAAACAGAGATAAAAGTTTAATGTCAAAGATATGCAAATGAAAAAAGAGAAAAGTAAACAGTAAATCTGTAAGGCTTGTTTTTGGCACTCAGACATCAGACATCAATCCTGATGCTTTGCAGCTGGACAGGACGTGGGGAAAACAATCCCCAGAAATCTCACGTTTCCTCAGAAATGCAGCGCACTTGTTTATCTGAAACTCCGACCAACTGTGATTCCGATAATCAGGCATCACACAACGATTGCTGAAGTTTTCAAGGTTTTTACAATTACAATAATAATAATTATTATTATTATTATTATATTATATATTAGTATCTGAGCAGAAGGTGGAATGAAAATAGAAAGGTCCTCTTGTTTTAAACTAGATTAAACATGGCAGGACCTCAGAGTTGTGCATGTATTAGATTCTTCTTCAACAGTTTCTGTGTGCAGCATGGTGAAGGTAAGTGCAGCCTCCAATCAAACATGAGATGAACGAGGAGTAAACTCACTGAAACTCGTAAAACTACATTCCTTTTAATGCTTACAACAGAGATTTCTGTGATTTAAATAAAAGAGGCTGTGATCATCTGAAGATGGCTTAACGGTAGCACAAAGTGCAGAATGAACATTCTTATAACACTCAGCATTAGCAAGGAGAAGAGAACTCAACCGAACAGATTTTCACAAAAAAAAAAAGCTGTGATTTTTCTCCAGAGTGACGCTTGTCATCTGCTTTAATATTCAGGATTATTTCAGAATGGGTGTAGAATGGTTAGATGTCAGAATGGCCTTCCATACATCAACAGAAAAGCTGTTAAATGCTGTTGAAATCAGAATCACCATAAAGGGAAATATTTATATATTTACTGATGTTTTGGTTTCATAGTGCAAATAAACTGCTTCATAAAAACTCAAAACATTTATTTAAATTGATAATCATATTAAAAATCTCAACAACAAAGACTAAATAGATTTAAAGGCATAAAACAGGCAAGGTCTGACATCCCCAGAAGAGAAAGACACTGTTGCAGCATCAACTAGGCACCTAACAACGATCTCCCAGCCCTGTAAACATCAGAGACAGGAAGTGACTGTGTTCAAATAGTAAGAACAAAATCATCTTTATTGAATTTAAATATGGATTCTTACATTTACCAATGTGCAGGTATGTCACACTACAGGCCTAATGTTAAAAAACAAACTATCTTCATACACATGAATTTAATATGTAGGAAGTTTAAGTTGAAGGAAGTTTTTGAAACCTGGATCTTCCAGCTTCAGCTTCCACCTAGATCTATGAAGACACTAGATTGTCACTGCACTTTGTCTGTTGGTGATGGGTTGTTCAGTAAAAGATTTGTGTTCACTAACATGTAACCAGGATACATAAAGTGAAAAAATTGTTAAGTCCATTATTTTTTTCTACCAACGTTTGGATTATCAATGAATAACGTACAACTGAACAAGCTGATTTGTCCTTTTTACAACGAGGGGCAAATTCTGCATTTGTGAAAAATATCCCAACTTTATGCTAAATGTGCCGAGTGACCAACAACAACTCCTGGTTGAGGAGTTGGAAGTCATTGTATTGTGTGGCTGGTAAAGGTGTGTCACGTTGTGCGCTGGAGGAGTTGGACCCAATGCGCAGACACCCAGAACGACACGAGGCAGGAGAGGATGTAAAGGTAAACATTCTTTATTTAGAATGAAGCCAAAAACCTAGAGACCTAAAAGGAGGGGAGGGACCAACAACACACTAAGGCCCTGTCCACACGAAGCCGAGGATCTGCCAAAACGTAGATATTTTTCTACGTTTTGGCCTGTCATCCACACGAAAACGGAGTTTTTTCACACGAAAATGGATCTTTTTAAAAACTCTGGCCAAAGTGAAGTTCTGCGTTTTCTCCGTTTTGGGTGTCTGCGTGTGGACAGACAAAACCGGAGTTTTAAGGTCCGCAACGTCACTTTCCGCGACCAAAAAAATGCTGACATCACGTGTGCGACCTGTGTTTACACTAGCCGACAGCATGGATGCCCTCAGAGCTGCGCTCGCTTTATCAATTGTCCAAGCACTTTCTGCTTGTTTGTTTTTGCAAGCGGAATTACTGCTCCTTGCGGAAGACCACAGACGAAGGACGAGGTTAAGAACGGGGGAAGTACTGCCGCCTACAGGTCTGGCATGTCCTTAACAATGTATTTATCCGGGTACGTGTGGACAGTTATTTTTTTTAAAACAAGGTGGTGTGGATGCAAGTTTTTGGAGGGGCGGATATTCGTTTAAAAAAAAAAAACCCGGCTACGTGTGGACTAGGCCTAAGACACAGACAGGGTTTTAAACACAGGGGCAGGATGATTGAGAGATGAGCTGCAGGTGCGTGGGGAGAGAGAAACTGAGGAAACCTGGTGAAATCAATTTACTAATCAGGGAGAGGAATCTAATCTGAGGAGGGGAAATAAAACATAACCTATGAATAATAATCAAACTTAAAGACTAGAAGAACCAGATAAATAGCTAATGATCTGAGGAGAAAGGGAGAACTAATAAACCGGTGGGGAAGGAACAAGGAAGGAACCTAAAAGAAAACCTGAACCTATGAAAACTACAGAGAAAAACTAGCTAGATAATATAATTACAAAGAGAACTAAAGAATAAGTGAACATGGGAAACCTGGTGGGAGCTGGAGACAAGAAGGGGCACAGGAAGCTTGGGTACATATGAGGGGGACCCTGGAAGGACACCTGGACGGGTTGGGGAACACAAGGAGCACAGAAGACTAGAGGGACATCTGGAGGGGTTGGAGACCTAAAGGGGCACAGAAATCTAAGGGGAGAACATGGAGTGGGCTGGGGAACACAACGAGGCACATGAGAAACACAAGGAGACACATAAGGGGAACCTAGAGGGGGCTGGAGAACACATGAGGGGGACGCAGGACGTGGACCATGACAGTGTTTGGGCGTTCCACACACCACTAAGGCCTCTAAAAGAATAAAACCATCAACATGTTTTGTTTTTTGACTTTTTACATAATAAAACCAATTCCTTCCAATTGAAAATTTATTTTCTTGCAATTGTGACTTTCCAGCTAGACACCACTGGTGACCATAAAGTCCAGTGTGTTGTGCTTACCTCCTTGTAGAGTCCACTCTGTGACTTTGTGGCTGTAGGTGCCCCTGCCTGCTCCATTGTAGGAAGCTACTTCAATCTCATAGTTTGTCCAGATGATGAGATCCTCCAAGATCAGGCTGGTCTGGTCTGGGCTAGTAATGTTTTTTATCTGACAATCAACTGGAAGCCCCGACAGGCAGTACCTGACCCCCAGTGGGAGTCATGGAAAGACAAGGACAACACAGACAGAATATTAGGACACAACGTCTCTCATAAGAGCTAGGGAGGCAGAGCAGCAATGTAACAAACACAAAAAAATCCATGAAACACAAAATGAGAGGTGACAACAATGAAAGCAGGGGAAGCTTTTAATTGGCACCAATTATTCTGCAGCAGCAGCGAGCAGGAATGAGGCAAAATCGAGGCAAAGAAACAGAGCCAACGTAGCAGTTATCATATTTGAATAGCGCCGACTGAAACAGGCACCATCCTCTGGTGAGGTCTACTCACCTGATGATGTAGCCCTGGAGAGGGCCGTTCTGATAGCTCTCTGGTGGCGGCTGCCACTGGATCATGATGGACTGATTGGTGCGGCCACTTGCAATGACAGTCTGAGGGGGTGCACTAGGCGGCTCCTCAGGGAGGGTCAGTCTGCAGCAAGCAAGACAGCAAAAGAGGACAAAGAGGTAAAATATGAGACAAATGGTGAAGCTATGCATTAATTATCGGGAGTTTCTACATATTTCTAACCCATTTCATCATAGACATCCCTTTGTATTTTGCTTTTTGCACACCACAGAAAGAAACGCTGGGAAAGTGTGGTCGGTTTTTTTCCTCTCCCAAAAAACAGACTTTATACAACTGTCCGCAGAGGGACAGCGTGCTGTGGCGAAGAAGAGATGAAAGACTCCTTGGTGAAAAAGGAGCAGCACGATGGAGAGAAAGATAGAAAAGAACAAGAAAGAGAGATCCATGAAGGCTTTCCTTTTAAGTCAATTTAAGATGACATCTTGATTTCTTCCCAATGTACCAGAGCAGCCCTCTGGAGGAGATGAAGCAGAGTGTTTAGGATCAAAGAAGTGTGCCAGAGAGATGCCTCATGAAAAAAAGTCTTGCGTTCACTGATGCACCTCCTACGGTGCTCTCTTGTTTAGGCAGACTCACACAAGAATCTAGTCAATGAGTTTGTGGTGTAAAAGCTCAACGATTGGTGGCAATTTCTTTCATTTACAGAACAAAAAAAAAAAAGAAAAGAAAAGAAGAAAATGTTGACAGCGGCAATCTATCTGTGGTCATATGTGGTTCTCAGTAACCATAGAAGGTGCTTGGGTTAGCCTTCAGAAATCTGCTCTGACTCTCTGTTGAGCTTGTCTTTTTAATGGCTCTGTGTACTTTACTCATGAAATACTGCAAACATATGAACGACAAAGATGAAGCTGGGTCAGAGCACCATTGGGTCTGCACTAAGTGCAGCTCATTCCCATTTATATCTAAAAAACAAAAGCTCATCTCTTCCTCAAAAACCAAAACTCAGGATTTTCTACTGAACAGCAAGTTTCTTAAACTTCAATCTGTATTTGATTGTAGATCAGATGCACCCACCGATCAGTCTCCTTGCTGAACTGGCCTCTGCCCACGTCGTTGACAGCACACAGGCGGAACTGGTACGAACGAGCTGGGATGAGAGCACCAACAACAACCCCAGTAGACTCTGGCTCAATGTTAGCCAGCAGCACCGTCCAAGGAGCATCTATGGAAGAAACACAAAAAGAGCTCTAAATGTTAAATGCTTCCCATTAAAATGCGCCCAGCAAAAGCAAATACAAATTCTGTGTTATTTCACTTTATTATCGCCCAGCATCGTTTCATTTTCCATTCTGATTTGGCAGAAACCAATAGAAACAAGTAATTTATTTTGCACGTACTCCTCTCCAAATATCAGATTGCAATTCAATTGTCTAAAGCCCAGATCCCATCTGCATTCTCAGACTCATTTTCCTTTTAATGAGTAGTCATTTTCTCAGTTAGCCTCAGCTAAAATGAGCGAAGCTTGAACAATTTACTCTCTGTGGGTGAAAACATTCCAAGTTCTTTGATTTTATCTAGTGAAAAAGAAGATATGAGCATTGGACGTGCACTCAGTGTGGTTCCCCTGATCATTCATAAGGAAGCACACAAGCAAGGCAATTGAGTTATAGTGATTGCAGAAGGCATGAAAGGATGCAACTGCCAATTTAAGGGAAACAATACAGACGTAATATAATAGGAGAGGCTGCAAATGAGTGCATCGGCAGGGTAAAACACAGAAAAATGCTTTTAAGATCACAAACAGGAGATACCCCTTTTCACGCGTTTAAGAAACTCACTGTTTTCCGAGACCTCCAGGATGTAACGGATCAGGGGGCTGTTTCCATCAAAGGCCTGGGCCCATGTGAGGTTGATGGCCCTCTTTTCTGAGGTACTCAGAACTGCCACTGGGTTCTCTGGAGCATGAGGCAGTTGCCTGTATGTGAAATGTTTGTTTTTGTGAGAGCAGGAACAAATAATCCAGGCAAGAGAGGTGCCAAATAACAAAATTAAACAGGCAAACAGAGAGCGTTGCGTGGTAAATATTAGTGGTGTCCGATCGATTAGAAAGGAAAGCTGCAATAAACCCACAAGAGAGGAGAAAGCAAAGCATCCATCCATCATGCCCTCCCCAGACTGAAATAAGAAAGAAAAACATTTCAATGAAATGGGGGGAGCGTGAGTGAGACCTGACTCGGAGGTGGGCGCTGCGGGAGTCATTTCCACCCACGGATGTTACCCTGCAGGTATACGTTCCAATGTCCCCCGACCACGTCTGGGAGATGTGCAGAGTCCCGTCAGGATCCAAACGCAGGCGGGGCGACGTGTTCACGTCAATCACTGAGCCGCCCTTCTCCCACACAAACCTGCAGACGAGAGCTTGTAAGTGTGTCATACGTGCATGCCGGGACAAACACACACTTTTACAACACTCTTTACTCCCGGGTGTTGTGACAGTAAATCTGTTTGCCTTGTGTCAGTTCTTACGCCAAACACAGAAGCTGCTGACACTGATGAAAAGCCTTGTGAAGTGGATAACAAAGTGTTCTGAATCTGACACACTTCCAGAACAGAACCAATCATCCAGCGTCCCAGCCGAGTCTTACACCTCACATACAATCACTCACACACACACTGGCATGCTCATGTTGGAAAGCTACTGTGATTAATTGCAACTATTTGGGCTCCCCGGCTAATCTCCTCTGTGCTGCATTTAATTAAATGTGGTGTGTGCGGTTATTACGCTGTTTACATATTCATCTGTTTACCCTGCAATCTGATCAATGTCGCAGGCCCACAGGTGACAAGCACTCTAATCGCCGGGCTTCGAAGACGACATTTTACTCCCTCTGAGACACACACACACTACCGCACGCAAGGCAGTCTCAGAAGTGAAGGAGGGACATGAATCTGAGAGTTTAGGAGGCTTTCAGAGGATTAACAATATGAGATCTCCAGCAGATATCCTAAACTAATTAGATGCAAAACACATGCCCGAGTTTATTTTCTATACTTGAACTGAGTCAACTATAACTCAGTGAAAATGTACAGAATTTCAGCATTTTTACCTCACAGTTACACTGGAATCATGGGTCACACCACAGGTCATGACAGCCTTGGTTCCTTTGATGACGCTCTGGTCTTGAGGTGGTTTTGTGATGCGTGTACGTGCTGTGAAACAAAAGCAGACATCCTCTTTCAGAGACACCAGGCTTTGGCAGTGGACTGAACAGAGCTCATTAAGGTAGGTCTCATCTTTTTACTGAAAAAATATAATCAACAAATCACTTTCAGTAGATGTTTTACACAACTGTTCAAGGCCTGACAGTCTAAATAAATACTGGACATGTTCTCCCTCACTGGCTGAGAATAATATTCTGACAATGACCCTAAAAACAGTCCCTGTAAATAAACAAGAGATGCATTATGTAGTGATTTCTTGTTCTGTCAACATCTCTGCAAAAAGTTGACAGTCAGCGGTGAAGACCAGTCGAATGGCCTAGGTTTGGAGAAACAGAGTTTGGTTCTGACATAGTCATCATCAGGTCAGTTGCAAAGTGTTTCTCATCGACTTGAATCTAATAAAAAAATTCAAAATAAATCTAGTAACAATTATGTAAACATTCACTCTGCTATAGATTTCCTTAACGTGGTTGATTCAATAGATTTCTGTGGATTTTTGTAGTAAAAGCTAGCAGCAGCCTTGGAGACGGATCTCCAACTTTGCTCATTTTAACAAGTTGTTAGCACTTCGTCCAATATGAATTGTTTATCTTTGTCCAGTAATAACTATCATGCTACTTATATCCTCCCCTTGAGATGAATCCTGGACAAGTACGACCTAAAATACTATACATACGCTGACGACTGCCAACTTTATTTGGCCATGAACACACCAAATAGTCCCACTCCTCCACGACTGCCTTACAGAAGGGAGGAGTTGGTTAGCTTCTCACTTTTTGTAGCAATACGACAGAAAAACAGAGGCAGCTCATTTGAATCCGTGCAACTTCTCACTCCCGTCCACCATCTCTGTTTCCTAGCATCCCTCTCCAGTAATGTGTGACCAGCCTTGTGGTTCAATTGGACACAAACCTTTCAATGCCCCCCAGATCAATGCAACCATTAAAACGTGTTTGTTTCAACCTAGCTCATCTCAAACAGATTTTAAAGAAGCAGCATTTGGAGTGTGTCACACACACTTTTATAACATCACAGCTGGACTACGCTAACTCGACTCTGTGGTGTCCCTGCCTCAGCCCTCAACAGACTGTAGAAAG
Source organism: Nothobranchius kuhntae (assembly GCA_006942095.1). Taxonomy (NCBI): domain Eukaryota; kingdom Metazoa; phylum Chordata; class Actinopteri; order Cyprinodontiformes; family Nothobranchiidae; genus Nothobranchius; species Nothobranchius kuhntae. The sequence continues at coordinate 983,568 of SSNQ01034556.1, forward strand.
TACAGAATGCAGCTGCCAGGTTTTTAACAAACACTAACCACCGACTCTACATCATAGTCCTGGCTCAATTACACTGGCTCCCAGTTCATTTGCAGGTAATGTTCAAGGACCTGACATTTGTCTATAAAGCCTTAAATGGTCTTTTTCCTGTTTATTTCACCCCCTACGTCCTGGCGTGCACCCTGAGGTCTGCTGAGCTCCTGTTACTTCGCAAACCCACCATGAAGTACAAATCCCAGAGGCAGCAGGCCACACTGTCCCTCACTAGCTTCAAGTCACTATGACTTGGCATTTGGCCAGTGATTGTTTATCTCTTACTCTGTGTTTTACTGTTGTTTCTTTTAATCATGTTTATTTACTGTATCTTAACCCTCCCACTGTCCTATTGGGTGGCCCCTCCAGGAAAGGTGAGATGAGCAGGGTTTATCCCTTCAGGTCCACGTGGCCGGGGTGAGATGGTGCTCACCCCTTACCCCTGCCAGGTGGACCTCAAGGGATAAACAAGGGGTGGGCAACCTTTTCCCATCAAAGAGCCATTACTACCCATTTCCCACCGTAAGGAAAACACTGAGAGCCACAGCAGCCGCGGCGTTGTGGGAGGGCCTACCCGGCCTGGGCACACCCACTTGCACTTGGGCACATCCTATAAGACAGCCAAGAGCTGCTTTAACCGGTCACAACAGGTGACAACCACCTTACCAGTCGCTCGTGTACATCAAAGTTATCTCTGAACAGAAGATATTTAATAAAACAATTGGTATAAAATTGATCCAGAAGTTTGTGAATACACTATTTTGATATTTTTCCCCATGTTGGTGGTTTTATAGTTGTGCAGGTGCCCATTTTGACGCGTCACACACGTCTCCTTTTAAAACATGTTTAAACTGTTCAGAATACAAATCCAGGCCCTGCCTCGTTGGACTGTTGTAATTAAACTTTGTACTGAAAGAAACTTTACATTAAACCAGGGTTGGTTCCTCGGAGCACTGACCTGCATGTTTTCCACGTCTCTGCCTCAGCACACCTGATTTACATTGCCTCCTCAGGAGCACATCAAGTGCTGCAGAGGCCTGTTAGTCACTCGTTCATTTAAGTCAGGCGTGTGGCAGCAGGTAAACACTAGTGTTTGAAAGGTCAACATGGAAAACATGCAGGACAGTGAGCCCCGAGGACCAGGGTTGGGAAACACTGCATTAAACAATGTAGAAAAGGTAACAAAAGGAGACACTTAATTAGATTTTCCCCTCACTTACAGTCATGGAGACAACGGCACAGCGTGCATGGCTCTGGTGTTAAACAAGTTTAATGTTTCTCTTTGCAAAAATCTTCACAAGAAGGCAAAACACTTCAATGGCAGGGTTCACTCTGACCGGATTTTGGTCCTTTATTCTGACGGAGAAACCTCAAGCCTGTTGGTCGTTTTGAAAGAATTTCCCCGACGCATTCAGACGCGTCATTTTAATCGTTACTCACATCCGGAGGCAGCTGAATCAGTCAAGAAATGATTCCCATCGGAACATCTGAGCATTATCCTGGACACTGTGCTCAGCGCAGCTCGCTGTCAGCGAGCACGTAAGGTGGACAGCGAGCTGAAGATGTGGAGAAGGGCCTAGAGCGCGTTGTCACCGGCAGCTGCAGAACCAGAGTGGGAAGATTCCTCTCACTGAAGCGAGTGTTTTCCAAACCCGATCTCTCAGAGAGACTTGCCACTTAATACATTTTAATTTAATATTCATTTATGATTTTACAAGCACAGAGAGCCACATCAGATGGATGAAAGAGCCGTGGGTTGCCGACCCCTGGGATAAACCATCAACCCTGCTCAACGGTCACCTTTCCTGGAGGGGTCACCCGATGGGACAGCGGGAGGGTCAAGCCTGCTTTTATTGTACAGTACTTCGGTCAGCTCTCATGCTGTGTTTCTAATGAGCTTTAGAAATAAATATGGTATATGATACTGATTATGATCATTTTTAACGTGACATGTTTTAACTGTGGTCTTCCTCAGAAGTGTTAGCAGATGTTCTGTGATGTATCGTGATCAGGCTTGCAGGACAAACCATGAAGATACGCCACAAGAAGCATCGAGTGACACTTCTTTGGAGGACTGAGGCTGACAGCTAAAGCATGACAACGTAAAATAACCACTCATCTTTAGGTCTGAACAAAGACAAAATGACAATCATTAGATAATCTGTTTCTCCAATCTAATCTGATTAAAAATTTACCAACAACATGGAAGATTAAACACACTTAAAAAGATCTGGGGTCTCATTTGTCAACCGTACTTATGCACAGATCTGTGCGTATATCGAGCGTAGGAACAAATATACGCATTGTGTGGTATTCATCATGTTGTACCTGTGCGTGGAAACGTTCCTAAACATAAGAAACCTGCAGACCAGGCGCAGGAACAGCATCTAGGGGTAGAACGGGAGAATCGTAACACTGAAGGTCTCAGTCATCCACGCATGTTCCTCATCCACTAATTATTTTATCCAATAAATAACTATTTTGGTGGACAAACAGCCGTTTCACATAGTTGGTGCTACAACACCAACGGGAACCTGACACTGTAGAATAGAATTAGTGCTTTTTATAATCACAACTGTTGCTTTTCCCATTATTTTGATGTTCTTAATTGTTTTTTTATTCACTAATATTATTTTAAATAAAATTTTATTATATTAATTATTCATTCTTGTGAATGGCCTCGTGATTTTGCTTGTGATGCGCTAGATTAAAGATTGTTTCTTCTTATTATTGTTAAGTATTTGTCAGCGTGTGCTCTCTGGAATAAACGCATTTCCATGAGCGCACTAACAAGGCCCGTCTGGAGCTAGGCTGTCATTTGGGACCCAATGTGGATAAACCGCCTGAATCCGATCAGTCCATATCCTATTTTACAACTACCTGAACCTCCTCTGCTCCCGATCACACACGCGTTGCCAAGGTAACCAGACAGAATGGCAGTTCAGAAGAGACTGATCTCTCCACATTTCCAAATAACACTAACTCCAACCAGAACGACTCCTTAAATGTAAAATGAAAATGAACCCGTTACTCTACGATATTAAAGTTTTTATTTATTCCTGACAGGAACCTCTCCTCTGTCCTGATTGCCTTTATAACCTTTGCAGCTTGTTTGATGTTTATTTTTGCACCTCAGCAGTCGTCAGCCAGTGTCTCGACCTCGCAACAAAGTTTTATTTTTTACCGGGTAGAACGCAGGAAATCCCCTCACGTGCTGAGGACGTAACGTGACCAAATATGGTTAGTTGAGGGCATTTCTGTATGTAAATGACTGAGAACGGACATGAGCAGCTGGGTACGCACAGGTGAGATTTATCATCGGGGAACATGCGTATGAGAGGCCACCGCGTGTTTCATCAGTCAGAATTTTGACCGTTTACATGAACATTCTAAATTCCGTTCATAGGAAGCAATGCAGGAATTTTTCCACGAACGTTTGATGAACGAGGCCCCTGGTCTGTTCGTTTTAGCTTACCCCAAACCACCAGGTCAGCTGAAGCTTCGTCGATGCCCCTGGAGTTACTGGCCATGCAGGTGTAAGTACCAGCATCCGACAGGTGGGAGGGGCTGATGAGCAGGCTGCCGGACTCCAGCAGGGTGAACCTGGGCTGCTGGACCGAGCCGCTGGCCAATACACGTTCACCTGCAGAGTAGGGTGGAAGTGATTGATGGTGTGAGAAGGAGGACAAAGGGGGGGAGGTGGCGGGCCGGGGAAAAGAGTGATTAGGGCATTGGAGAAATGTCAAGGAAAACAAACAAGAAGGAAAACAGTGAAGAAAAATAAAGAGATAAAGCTTGGCTGGCCAACATTTATATTCCGAGTCTTTTCCATAGCTCTTGTCTAAGTCTGGCAAGTAGAAATGCAGCATAATAACCCACCCCACCAGAACCTCATGCTGTTAGCCCACGCACCTTTCTGCCAGGTGATGGCTGGGCGCGGAGCTCCTGAGGTCTCACAATGCAAGATGACTGACATGCCATCAATCACTGCGCTGTCAGAGGGGCCGGCGGTGATGTTGGGGGCAATGCCTGAGATGGGTCAGCCACACACACACACACACACACACACACACACACATTGATTTGAACAAAATCGGGAGAGACAGAGGCGATAATGAGACATAAACAGCTTTCTCCCTAATAAAGCAGGCAGCGGTTGAGAGCTTAATAGACTTGACAAAAGGGGCAGCTGTCAGGTCTCATTCCCAACGACAGCTCTAAGACTCCAACCTGAGCCTTCATCTCTCTGCTCCTCCTGTTTGTTTAAAAAAAATAATTGCCCAAATTCTCAAGGTGACTGCAAAGAGACGTAAAGACAGACGGCTGTTGGGAAAAGAGGAGAAGGTTTAAGAATGTCAAAAATAGGACGGGACGGTCAAGAAGACAACTGAGGACAAATAAAATGTTGAGATTTCAAAGTGACATACTTGTAACAGCTAGGTAGGTGTTTGTTTGGATCTCTCCTGCAAGGTTGCGAGCAAAGCACTGAAACATCCCAGTGTCGTCTGGCAAGAGGCCATTGATCTGCAGGCTGCCTCCTACCAGCACCTTGTACCTGGGGATCTTCACCGGGCTGATTGGCACTGCATCCTTATACCACACAATGTCTGGCTGTGGTGTTCCTGGAGAGCAAATAGAGGAGTTCTCTTTTGTTATTTGCTCTTTCACTCATGCATTAACCATGACAAAGACGAACCTCGTGCTTGACAAGGAATATCCACCACTTTCTCCATTTCAGCAGTGATGTGACTGGGCGGCTCTTTTATGAATAAAGGATATTCTGTTTGAGGCAGAAAAAGGCAGTCAGTGCTCCATTAGAGCCTTTTAGAATCAACCCAACCTCATGCGTGCTAATTCCATCAGCGTTCTGTTGAATTCAACGTCAGTAAAACGACTCATGGCAGCACACGCACTTTTCCTCTCTGAAACTCTCAACATGAGGGTGAGCCTGCTGAGGTAGCTTCCAGCTGCTCTGAGCAGTGTTGGAGTGTCAGCTGGGCTTTAATTACCAAGAACATGCAGGTAGGCCCCGGCGGAGACTGAAGGGACGCTGCTACTGCGTAGGGATGCCTCACACTCGTAGTAGCCACTGTCGCTGACTGCAGGCAAGCCAATGACCAATCTACGGCTGAAATCTCGGATCCCAGTGCTGACCACCACTCCATTTTTCCTCCAAGTAATATTCATTTTAACGAGGGGTCTGGATGATATGGAAAAAGATGAAAAGAAGAAAGCGAGAGTAAGAAATAGACAACGTGGCGTTAATGCAAAATGATATGCTGTTTCAAGGTTAAAGAGCATTGAGGGTGAAATGTGATACATCTGTCATTCTGATTAAGTCTTTGAACAGGAGATAATAATCTGAATACAGGGCTGGGATTGTGTGAGATAGGGAGAACAGAGCAAAGCCTTGAATCAAAGGGAAGAATGGGGAGAGGTACAAAACGGGAGCTGTGCAAAACATTTTTCGATCATGTTCAAACAAAAGATTTCCCAACTCATTTAAATCACAAAATATCAGATTTAGAGGTGAGAGAAAAAGGGTGGGGGTGGTTTTATAATGTGTATGTGTCTTTCTGTGTGTCTTTTCCTCAAACTGCACATATTCATTCAAATCCTTACCTCGCATTAGCAACACACTCCATGACGGCGTCGTTTCTCCCCACTGTTACGGTGGTGTTTTTAGGGGGGATGATGATGGAGGGTGCAATCGGGTCTGCAGGTCCTCCCACATCTATTGCACACAGGAACACAGAGAAAAAGCTAAAGCAACCAATAACAGCACAGTACTCTCTGATTTAGCTTCTGCATCTGTCTGATACGGCCAGCTGAGCATGACCAGGTCCTCACAAGCAGACTGACAATCTGTCACCATCAGCAGCAGGTAGCCAGCTTTCTATAACCCGACTATTAACACCTCTGTCTTTACTTTGGATCTTCTCTCTGATCCACACAACATTTTCCTGTGCAAGGTGTTAGACCAGGTGTTAGAAGCCATTATGTAACATAATTGAGACAAACACAAAGGCGATTAAATGCAGCACCATCACTCACTGGTTTCACGGAGCCTCCAGCCATCCATCGATTCACTGCCCTCAATCAGTGATCTCTCTCTGAACCTGATCTCATTTTCCTCCACCTCCCCAGAGGACTGGTACGGGCCTGTGAACTTGTAGGTGTTTGAGCGATTGCACATTTGCCGTGTGTGTGTGTGTGTGTGTGTGTGTGCGTGTGCGTGTGTGCACATGTGGGGGTTCATTTATCAGGGCTAGCTTAGGTTAATAAGGTTCCTAATCAACTTTTTATTATTAGCACTGTTATTTTGCAGCACCTCATTGTAAATCTCATCCTTTCATGGCTCCACTCTGAATCTCAACAGTGGTGCTTTTCTTTACAAACACTGGCTAAAGTGGCTTGTTACTGTTGTTTGGTTAAGATCTTCATTGATTTCTGCATTCAGGTCTCCAGTTCATTATTTTAGCAATAACATACTTTTTGTTATCAAAGAAGTTAGTTTTATTTTCTTCAGAAATGTCACAAAAAGGATCTTAGAACAGCCGCTTCACAGTGGTCACCACTTTAAAGAGTCAAAGAAAATCTAATATGAACTTTTAAGTAACAGGTTTAGATAGAAGTAGCATCAGATATTTTAAAGAAAAGGACATTATTCGCACAATCGTCATTAATGTCCAGACTACATCCTAGATGTGGACCAAAGTGCCCTACGTGGTGAAGAGGTCTGCTGCCTGCATTCAGAAATCACACATTCAGTCAACATCAATCACAAATCCAAACAATATCAATGAGTTGGGAGAAACAAGTGGAGGAGTTTAAATATCTCAGGGTCTTGTTCTCGAGTGAGGGAAAGCTGGAGCGTGACATCGATAGGCTGATTAGTGGCGCAATTGGAATGATGCGGGCGTTGTACCGATCTGTTGTGGTGAAGTTCCTACCCTCAGCTATGGTCATGGGTGTCTGGGCTCTTTCTTAGAGATAGGGTGAGAAGCTCGGTCATCATGTTGGGGCTCAGATCTGCTGCTCCTCCACATCAAGAGGAGCCAGTTGAGGTGGCTCAGGCCGTGTGGTTAGGTCTGCCTCCTGGACGCCTCCCTTGTGAGGTTTTCTGGGCACGTCCAACCGGGAGGAGACCCAGGACACGCTGGAGGGGCTATGTCTCTCAGCTGGCCTTGGGATTCCCCCAGAGGACCTGGCCCAAGTAGCTGGGGAAGGGGAAGTCTGGGCCTCTCCGCCTAGGCTGCTGCCCCCGTGGCCCAACTCCGGATAAGCAGATGATAATAGATGGATTGATGGATGGATTTGCTTTTTTTAGGTTTGAATATTCGAGTTTCAAGAGATCCCAGTTTGGCACGCACCTAATGTTTCACAATTTAAAATATTTAAATGCACACAAGGTTTACCTCAGTTCCACAGAAGAATTCAAGACTGAGACAGACTATAATTTGGCATCCAACCTAACCACTGACGTGTAAATAGATGTGTTTTGTTACACGGCAGCAAACTGTATGGTTAGAATTACTCTATTGCATCATGTTATTACTGTGGTACAAGCGTCACACAGAGGGTGTTCTTGACATAATTCTGACCAGCACAGTGAGGGCCAGTAACTCCATACAGAAAAGCTTCTTGTCAGAATGTTGGTGGAATTGAAAAAAGAAGAACGTTAACAGGAAGCAGTGCTTTGGTGCTTCTTGTTCCACCAGAGAAGGAGATTCATGAAAAAAATCTAAATGACTTGAGTCAGAAATGATTGGCTGGCCTGTACCATTATAGCATTTGGCTGATTGAAGTCATATTTGGAGTTTAATTAGTGTGCCAGATCCAGCTGAACGTTTGATTGGTGTTGGTTTTAAAAGGAGTAGAGGGGGAGAAGGAGGAATGACTGATAGAAAATCTTCTAGCTGGAGCTTCAAGCTAAATCATTTCCTTAGATTAAAGCTCATTATAGTTATTACCTTAAATTAAGCATTCATCAGAGTTTTGACTTTTTTCTTGAATAAAACAGTTCTTTCTGCATTTATTACTTGTTGCCACAAAAATTATATTTTAAGATATTTCAAGATCATTATTACATGATATGTGATGAAAAAAAACGGCACATATATTACAGCTATTTTTCTTTTACTAAATATAGGAATTTTCCTTTGTGTTTCGTAACTGCTTTACTTGGTTCTTTTTTAATACAGAAAAAGTTGTTTCTACCTTTTACCTTTTTTTCTGATACTTCGGCCACTACTGCGGCCTACTTCAGAGCGCGCCGCTGTTGTTTTTCCTTCTCTGTTTATCAGCGGGCGGCAGAGGGTGATATAGTCCTCTGCTGCCCGCGCTCTCCTCGCCAGTCATGGTTGTCTGTCCAGGTCACCTGCTTCCTTAATCCATCTCTTGTATATTTGTTGTCCGGTGTCCGGACAACAAAGGATGAATTAAGGAAGCCATAGAAAAAAGAAAACCTGGAAACACAACCATGACCAAGAGACGATGGGGTCTACACATTGGATCACACATGAGACTGTGTGCACGGGCAGCACACACACACACACACACACACACACACACACACACACACAATTGTCACAGTCTTGGGTGACAACTAGGGTTGGGCATCGTTTGATTTCGAACGATTCCGATTCCAATTCCAATTCCAATTCCTCTTTTCGATTACGGTTCCTATCAATTCTGATTTCGATTATTTCAAGACATGACATGCTTTACACGAGCCAGCTAACCACAGGTCCTACTTGATGAAATAATCTTAACTTCAACATGAATTTTAATTCTATGAACATTAACATCACCTTCATTTAGACAAAAACATGTTTTGGAGACAAAAAGAAAAAAACTTGCAGCACAACCAGTGTGTTTGTTTCTGACCACAACCAAAGTCTGGAAGAAGCCTCTGGGATGAGAGGCAAAATGTCTCCAACATATCCAGAAACGTGCAGCTGTTTTCAGCTAAAGCTCTCAGGATGATCATGTCCAGGATGTCTGAGAACTACACCTCCATGCTGCAGCAGCATTCAGCCAGAACAGAAAGTGAAACTTAAATGTAGCTGGCTGCGTCTGACTGCTGACCCTCCGTGTGTGTTTTTATTTCTGCAGTGCGACAAACTCACCTCACATCGCCGAGAGTTTGTTCTTTAAAGCTTCTATTAAATCCACCGTGTTGACGTATTTAACAAGTTTCCTCTACGCTGCATGAGTTAAAGTTTATGTTACAGAGTAAAAGTTAGGCAGACGCGTTTGTTTATATCTGGGTGGGGGAGGGGGGACTCGTGCTGCACAGACAGCTGGTGTGATCAGCTCTGAAAAGCGTTGTTCACAATTTGCAGATCACGTTTATTATTCACGAAGATCGGCCGCGGATTCCTCTTCCGTCGGCATTCTAATTGAAACTAGGAATCGAAAAAAAAAACTTTGAACGATTCTGGGAAAAACTAACAGTTGGAACCGGTTCCAATCGATGCCCGATGCCCGACCCTAGTGACAACGTGCTGTGATGGCCGCAGATAATCGGAGAAGGAAGTGATGCCGCCAACAGCAGCTAGCTCTGAAGAAGACCGCAGCAGTGATCGAAACATCAGCAAAAACGGGTAAAAAAAACTCTTGTCTGTGTTAAAAAGAATTCTAACTGAATGCAAACATTAAACAGCACAGTGACCTGCACAACAAGTTCTCACTATTAATGTCATGGCATTGTTGTTGTCCAAAAATCAAATGCAAACCAGAGTCATCTCTGGTGAATTTCACACTCTAAAGAATGAAGTAAAAAAAGTGCCTTCCTACTTGAAGCTAATACCAGTTTGCTTTTTACTTGTTACACTCAGCCTTGTCTCATTTGTATGCTCCCTTAAGAACACGTTGCTCCCTCTACTGTCTTTTTTCATGTCTACTCTTCACAGAATAGCTCAAATGAACAAATGCAGCTCTGAAAATCTTATTGACTTTCAGATGCAAAACACAATCGTGTGATCTGCAAGGTCGGATTCAGTGAGATCCAGTGAAATCTGGTCCCAGCAGATTGCTGTGTCATGCACATTGAGCTCGGTCTTACAAACGTGGCATAAAATATTTGAGAAGCAGATGCAGGAAGGTGTTTCCAGGAATCTGCAGGTGCAACGAGCAGCTTTAAATCTTCATTCAACACCTAAATCTCCATCATACAAATCTGACTAACTTGAAATGTGTTGCAGCTGCATAAGCCACCAGTGGTTCTGCCACCCAGCAACACTGTCATGATGGCAGCGAGGTGTGCACGGACAAACATGGTCACAGTCGGACGTCTTAAATTTGTTAAAACATATGTAACAGAAAATTCCCTAAAAACCAAGTCAGATGTATTTGTTGCTGTCAAGTTACATGTAGAATTGTTATCTTGACACGTGTTTAGCATCCATTAAATATTGGTCCAATGGCAACGTGGTGTCCATGGCCAAAATGGTCTTGGTAGGTGGCTTTACAGTTTTTCTCAGTTGCTATGACACTAAAATCCATTGCCTGAAGAAAGTTCTCAGTTGCTTGAACTCATTAAGCTAACTGTTGAGCCTGTTGTCAAAACCTTAAACCATTTCACATGGTTTAGCAAAACTCTAAACACATTCTCATTCTTAAAACACATTCTGCACTCTAATGTACATCATGTAATCCATAACAGTAAACACAAGTGGCACACTTTTACCCATAACAAGAGCACAAATGTCATTGATTGAACACAATCAGTCAAAATAGATTTCACTTGTTTCAAATGATGTGACAACCAATATAAGCAAGTTCAGAGAGCAAACAGGTTGTTGAAGGTGGGAATGAGAAAGTGTGACTATGGATAGAAGAATTCATGTGAGAGGACAAGGACGGGTGTGTATGCGAGGTGGGGGATGAGGAGGAGGGCAAGAAAGAGAAAGAGGAGGATGAAGAGGAAGAGCAAGACAAAGAGTGGAAATATCCAATTAAATTTGAGCAACACTGGACTGGCAGACTGGGGTGGTGATCCCCTTATTTAAAAAGGGGGACCGCAGGGTGTGTTCCAACTACAGGGGGATCACACTCCTGAGCCTTCCTGGTAAGGTTTGTTCAGGGGTTCTGGAGAGGAGGGCCCGTCGGATTGTTGAACCTCAGATTCAGGAGGAGCAATGTGGTTTTCGTCCTGGCCGTGGAACACTGGACCAGCTCTAAACCCTTAGGGGGATCCTGGAGGGTGCGTGGGAATTTGCCCAACCAGTCTACATGTTTTGTGGATTTGGAGAAGGCGTTTGACCGCGTCACTTGGGGGGCCCTGTTGGGGGTACTCCGGGAGTATGGGGTACCAGACCCTCTGATACGGTCTGTTAGGTCCCTGTATGACCAGTGTCAGAGCTTGGTCCGCATTGCCGGCAGTAAGTCGGACTCGTTCCCAGTGAGAGTTGGACTCCGCCAAGGCTGCCCTTTATCACCGATTCTGTTCATAACCTTTATGGACAGGATTTCTAGGCGCAGCCAAGGTGTGGAGGGCATCTGTTTTGGTGGCCTGAGGATCAGGTCTCTGCTTTTTGCAGATGATGTGGTCCTGTTGGCTTCATCAGAACGTGATCTCCAGCTTTCGCTGGAGCGGTTCGCAGTCGAGTGTGAAGTGGCTGGGATGAGAATCAGCTCCTCTAAATCTGAGACCATGGTCTTGATTCAGAAAAGGGTAGAATGCCTTCTCCGGGTCAGGGATAAGGTCCTGCCCCAAGTGGAGGAGTTTAAGTATCTCAGGGTCTTGTTCACGAGTGAGGGAAAACTGGAATGTGAGATTCATCGGCAGATTGGTGCTGCATCTGCAGTGATGCAGGCGTTGTACCGGTCTGTCGTGGTGAAGAGAGAGCTGAGTCAGAAGGCGAAGCTCTCGATTTACCGGTCAATCTATGTTCCTACTCTCACCTATGGTCATGAGCTTTGGATAGTGACCGAAAGAACGAGATCACGGATACAAGTGGCCAAATGAGTTTTGTCCAAAGAGTGGCTGGGCTCTCCCTTAGAGATAGGGTGAGAAGCTCGGTCATTCGGGAGGGGCTCGGAGTAGACCCACTGCACCTCCACATCGAGAGGAGCCAGTTGAGGTGGCTCTGGCATCTGGTCAGGATGCCTCCCTGGTGAGGTTTTCCGGGCACGTCCAACAGGGAGGAGACCTAAAGGTAGACCCAGGACATGGTGGAGGGACTATGTCTCTCACCTGGCCAGGGAACACCTTGGGATTCCCCCGGAGGAGCTGGCACAAGTGGCTGGGGAGAGGGAAGTCTGGGCCTCTCGCCTCAGGCTACTGCCCCCACGACCCGACTCCGAATAAGTGGATGAAAATGGATGGATGGATGGATGGAATTTGAGCAACAATCATAGACCATGTTGTTGTCCATGGGCTGACATTGAGGGAAGCAGGACTTAAGAGTGCAACCCAATTTGAGCCTCAGGAGGGAAAATATTGCATGTGATGTTGATGAAGTGCTGTAGCCTGACCCAGCCTACAGACAAGAAGAGGCCCTTTGATAACATGTTTAGTGCTTTGATTTTTTTTCATTTCATGTATTTTTTTTCACTGTCATTGAACACTGTAGCACAATGGACTGCAGGCTGTATATGGTACAATAAACAAATTGTATGTTTTTGAAAGTGAGTTTATCATGGGTCCGTTATCACCAAATGGCATCTGAGCACCAGGATGTAATCACTGATCAGAAAGGACTTGCCTTGACTCCCACACGTTTTTTTTTATTTCATTAAAATTAATTTTATGTTATTTTTCATTAATCTTGATGGATTGGGGGACTCATGTCTAAGAGTCTCCACTCTGTTCTAAAGTGCTGAGGTCAATATTAATTCAGTAGGGTTAGGGTGGAAGAAAACTATTGTTGAAATCTGACAAAGCCTTTATTATATATTTTAATGCTTTAAATTTATTCTTGCTTAAGTGAATTCAACGTGAATCTTGCAAAACTAGTTTTAGATTAAATGGCTTCAGAAAAGAAGCCAGCAAGAAATCAAGTAAGACAAACATGAGAGAAAGTGGGAGTTTTTCTGTGACTTTCTTTAAATTAATGTGAGAAAAGGTGGGAGGATAACAAATATTCAGACAGAGTCTGAATATCAATAAACTGCCTTGTCACCATGCTTGGTTCCCTTATGCTATACTTAACTGAAGTAGTCTAATAAGCTTTGAAAGAAAAGCGTCTGGACTTCTTTGAGTTGCTTGAAGACGTTTCACCTCTCATCCGAGAGGCTTCTTCAGTTCTAAGGTCAAATGGTGGAGATTCCCAGATAACTGAAGTAGAAAACATGTTTGCTTTGTAAGTAAAGTCAGTTTTTGCATCGGGTGTGTTGTGTGACCTTATCTTTAAATTGCATCATTTTTTGTAGAAACCTGCTTCGTGACAGAAAAAAGTATACTTTATACATTCCTATCCAGCCAATGAGAGACAGTCTCTTTTGGCTTCACTTAAAAAACAACATGTGACCTCAAACGAGCTCATAAAGGAGGAGGGGAGAAAAGGAGTTTTTGTGGTCGTTGTCCTTTTGATCTGATGAAAGAGTCCACCAATAGAGGGAGCTATTTATGTTTCTATTATCTGGAGTAGAGCCACCTGTTGTAAACCTATGGTGATGAATGTTTGTGTTGAACTAAAATAAATGACAAAAAATGGCATTTTCATCTGCAGCAGCCTGTTGATGGCAAACCACTGGTTGGTCGTGTGTTTCACTTGAGTGGGCGAGGACGTCTGCTGCATCGGTGCCACTGTGTGTGTTTTTGTGTGTACTTACTCTCCACTGTGAGTGTGACTGGCTGACTGGTTTTGTTCTCCCCGTTCTTGTCATTGACTGCTTGGGCGTAGTAACGTCCTGCATCTGGGGCTACCGTGGACAGGATGACCAGAGTGTTGTCCAAAGTGATGGCGCTGAACAGACGAATAAACACAAGCGTGAAAAAAAAGGATTATTTTGTATCACGAACAATAAAGTCCTCTCTTCACTGCAGTTCTATAATAACTGCAGCGATATGATACCGGGACAAACGAGCTCCCAAATGAGCTGCACGCAGACATCAGAGTCAACCGTTTGGATACAATTAAACAAACCTACAAGAAAAGAAACCCGTACTTAAACCCACTCAGATCATTAAATTAGGGAGTCCTTGTTTCTTACAGTGATTGAGTCCTGAAGAAAACAGACACACGTATGCACATAAATCACAAGAAGCTGTACACAAACATATTTTCATCATTAGTTCCATCTGCAACTTTCTCTTAAGACATGACCAAATTTGTAGAGCAGAAAAGTCTTTGTCATTTTGTTTTTGATTAGTCAAATGCTTCTTTGCACATTTCTTCTGTCTGGGTTTTGCTCTTTGAAGCAGTTGGTTTTGGTTAGATGGATATTTTCAGCAGAAGCTAACATAAAAATACGGTAACACTTTGCAATAATGGTGCATTTATTAACGTTACTTAGTGCACTATTAAGCAATAATAAACAATTAAATTAAACAATAGCAACTGCTTAACGTAAATTGTAGTTCATTATTAAGCAGGAACCCCCCGACACACACACACACACACACACACACACACACACACACACACACTGACCCTTTGGCCTAACCTTTAAAGTGACAATGTGTATTTTCCCCTGGTGGCAGTACATACCTAAATAACTGAAAGCAAGCAGTATCTTTGTGTTGGAGTAAGACCTTACCCAAGGATGACTATTAGGGTCAAAAATCCCTGGGAGTGCAACCTCCAGCAAAATGGCAAGCAGATCAGACTCCCTTCAATCACTGGCAACGAGTGAAGAGGTAAACACGTAAAACAACAATGTTTACAAATGGCGAAATTACTGTAAAGGTTTGTTATAATCATTAAATGCATTTTGTCCACAAGGGCTCCCGTAGAAGGTAACACTGCATCTGATATGGTGTCGCCCAAAGACTTAAGAGTCACTCCCATGTATTTTAGACCGGATTTTTATGGTTATATGTTACTAATACTTCTTAACAACTGGGCATCATTTAATTTATTTTCAACAACATTTCAATGGATATTTCCAGAGATTAACTGTAAAAACTACACATAGTCTCTTTAGGGACACTTAATATTGATAATGTAATTAAAGGGATCCGTTGTTTATTAATGCTTAATAATGCACTTAGTACCATTAATAAATTAACCCTTACTGTGAAGCGTTACCAAATATATTGTTCATTTGATAGTATGCTTAACATTTCTAAGTTTGTTCTACCAGAGATTAATGTTGTGGTCAAAGTTCATGTTGGAGCAAACTGTAAGAGATAAAGTACAGTTAAGTACTTCATTTTGAATACTTGCCAGTACTGAATACCAATATGAGCCATTACACTCCTTGCAAAAAAGTAAAATTGTTAAATGTTCATGGAAAACTTAATTTTACAGGATTAACCCCATTTAGAGGTTTTCTAGCGCTAACAGAATATTTTACACAAGACATGGGTCACAGTTTCATAAACAAAGCCTAGAGTGTTCACCAATTCATTTTAAATTGTCCATAGACACACAATGCCAAAGTCTTAATCTGGTTACGTCGCTCTTGTTCTTTTATTTGATGTCTTGGATTTAAGCAGTTTCCTCGGCCAAATATTTCACCTTTGACTTTTTTGTGACGTCATTTTACTTGGGGATACCAACTGACTGTTTACAACCATGAAAAGTCAAAAACAAGCCAGTTTGTGGCCCTATAATGCTTTAATTTAGTTAGTTTTACTGTAAAATAGTAACCGTTTACTGCACGGTTGGCTGCACTAACAAACAAGTGTGTAAACCCAACTTGTCTGTTTACTGAATAACATTGTTGGAGACAGAAGACGGTGACGGACAGCAACAGTCAACCAAACAAACAAGCAGCCTTCAAAGGACGTTTGGCTTTGCAGCAATGATGAACAAGTGAACACTGTTTATCACATAATGTTATAAATCCAGCAGAGTGAATTCTGGTGAAGTCAGCAGCTTCTTTACATTGGTGAACAGCAGCACGGAGAACATAGGCTAACGTTTGTAAGCTAGCTAACATTTAACATTCGTAAACACCACTCTATCTGAGCCCTGCCTAGATGTGCTAAACCCTCCCACAAGTGAACTGGACTTGTTTATGTTTATGAATTTAGCAGACACTTTTGTCCAAAGCCACTTACAGGTGATAATGAAGCCAGCAGGTTGCCCTTGAGGCTAAGAACAAACACTATTCAGTCAGTCCTAGGTGGCGGTGAGGCAGCATAATGAATAATAATAATAATAATAATAATAATAATAATAATAATAATAATAACTAGAACTGCAAGCAGTAATCAACAGGTTCCAAGCCAACCAGCGCCAGTCCCCCACCTAGCCCCGCCCTCATCTTCGCCATTCCTCACGCTGTCCCGCCCCAAAAACACGTTCTCCCGCCGGCGTCCCGTCACCTCACTTCAGCCTGCGCAGTGAAAGTAACACTCAAGATACGTCATTAAACCTCTTGCACAGCCTATACACAAATCTTTCACAGGCATGGCTGACTTCTCAATCGTGATTACAATGGAATTCCACTGTTTCCTTTTTAAAGAATGTGAAGATTTAATGAGTGAAGTCATGAGAAATCAGGTTTTGTCATTTTATTGAATCTAAATTAAATGCTTTTTCAAAAAATAAATATATTGAGATGTACAATTAAACTGACCGAAACAGTTTGGGAGCTAGTAGCTGAACTGCATTCACCTCTGCAATAGCACCACCTAGGTGACTCAGGGTCCAAATTTTCGAATCTGAGTAGCGGTCAGGATTTTCTATCAGACTGCCATGTCAGATTTTTTCTGGCAATTTCAGGCTCCTGTGCCCATACAGTATTAGCGGACAAGAATAATAAATAATAATAAATGACAAATAATAAATAATGAAAAATCCGTAGAAAAGCAATAGGGTTCCCTGCCCGTTGGGCTTGGAACCCTAATGAATGAATGAAAGAGGGAAGTGAACATGGAGTGTGCAGTAGAGTGTAGGGCGGTTGCAGGGAGGGTCCAGAACAGCAGGGTCTTCAGGAGTTTCTTGAAAATCAACAAGGAAGCCCCTGTTCTAGTAGTGCTTGGTAGGTAGTTCCACATCTGTGGAACGACACATGAAAAGAGTCTGGATTGTCCTGAGCGTGGTGTAGGCACTGCTAGCTGACGGAATCCTGATGACCGGAGCGGCCGGGCTGTGATGTAAGACTTTCCAAGAGGATTCAGGTAGATAGGAGCTGTCCCATCCAGGACTTTGTACGCTAGTGCTAGCGATTTGAATGTGATGTTAAACCTCCTTACAGATCCTTCCTGTGGCCCTTGTGGTTCACAGCCCCAGCAACAAGGAAACTCAGGTTAAACTGACAGTACAAGATGTTTGTAAGGGGCCTAATAAATCAAAGCTGACACTAAGCATGCAGCCAGATTAGTCTGGTCACATATCTGCCACCATCTGTTTGAATGGTGTGGAATGAACCCTCCTGGACAATTAGGAACTTCAGCTGTCAGAGTCACAGAAACACCAACACACCAACACCACACACACACACACACACACACACACACACACACACACACACACACACACACACACACACACACACTAGATGCCCTTTCATCATCAAGCAGCAAAGTTTTAGCAGCTTTACTGTTTCTAGAGCGGCAAATGTTCCATCCTTGGACCGTTACTGTTCTCCCTCTATGTTCTGCCCTTAGGAGCGCTTTTTAGACAGCATGCAGGTTTCTATCACCTATATGCAAACGATTGTCAAATCTAATTTTCTCTCAAGCTGACTGACTCTTCTATTGTTATATTCTTAACGTCAGTGGCTGGCTGAAAACGTTCTCCGTCTAAACGACTACAAAATTGAGGTAATTGTTTTCAGTCCGGATAATGTTAGAGCAGCTCCGTCAACAGACCTCCACTCTTCTCCTCTCATGTGACCTCGGGTGTTTCTAGCCTAGCAGTGAACCACCTATCAGAACCACCTTCCTCATGCCCTGAGGTCTGAGGATCAGCTCCTCCTCACGGTTCCTAGGGCACGCTTGAAGTCCGGCGGTGACAGGGCCTTCTCTGTATGTGCACCAAAACTATAGAACTCGCTGCCCCTCCAGGCTAGGCTGGTGCCTTCAAACACACTTTTTTCTCTCTGGCTTTTAACTCCTAAATCTGGTTTTAGTATCAAGTCTATAGTGTTTGCGAAAACATTTGCCAAATGTTGCCAAATTAGCACATGTGGGAGTGTCTCACGCAGGTCATTTTTGAACCAGTTAGGACAATGTCAAGGCCATGGTCAAGCTTATTTCTAAAGCACACTTATTCTTGCTTCTGCAACCCAAAGTGCTCTACATGAAACACTCAAGATGAACATAGCAAGACAATAGGGATGTAAGAAAATATCGATATGGCAATATATCGTGATATTTTTCCCAGCAATATTATATCGATATTCAAAAGCCGTGTATCGGAAAAATCGCTATGGCAATATATCGTGATATTTTTTCCTGCGATTATTAAATCGATATTCAAAAGCCGTGTATCTAATTCCTGAAAGAATTTACATGCAAACTTTTGTGTATTTTCTTTTCGTTTTGCGCAATTCAATCGCCACCCGCTAGTTGGCAGCAGTGTGCAGCGGGTTTTGTTTCCACCACTGAAATGTAAATCCCTCCATCATGGTTCAGATACCTCATGTTAAACATGTTACGTATCAGTTTGGACTGTTTATTGAACATTCTTACAAATTAATTCAGTAAAAAAAAAATGCTTGTAACGCCTGACTGAATGTATCGCAATATATCGTGATATATCGTATCATCTCCCCTGTATCGTGATATGTATCGCATCGCCAGAATTTCAAAAATACACATCCCTACAAGACAATAACATTACTAAAACATAAAACCATAAATAAGCAACAAGTTCAAATAAAACAACATTGTATCACACAATTAATAAAGGTTGATCAAATTAAAGAATAGAATGACAGAAAATCCTCCTACATTAAAGGCCAGGTTGAAGAAATGAGTTTTAAGCAATGACTTAAAAGCATCCACATTTAGAGAGGTCCTCATCTGCAGAGGAAGGCTGTTCCAGAGTGTAGAGCCAGCCACAGAAAATGCCTCGTCTCCTCTTGTTTTAAGGCCAGCCTTTGGAATGGATAAAAAGGACTGTGAGCCGGACCTCAAACTCCTGGCAGGAGAGTAGGTTGACAATAAGTCATCTAAATAAGGAGGGGCCAGACTGTGAAGGGATTTATAAACGAAAAGCAATTATTAAAACTGAATCCTGTAATGAACTGGTAGCCAGTGAAGGGAGGCAAGCACTGGAGTGATATGATCATGCTTCCTTGATCCTGTTAAAAGGCAGGCTACTGTATTTAGAACCAGTTACAAGCAGTTTAGGGAGGAATGCTCTAAGCCATTTTAAAGGGAATTGCAGTAGTCCAGCCGACAGGAGACAAACAGATGAATAACATGTTCAAAGACAGTTACCAGCAGATAACACTTAACCTTTGCAAGTTGCCTCAAGTGTTAAAAGCTACAATGGACTACTGCACTTTTCTGTCAGTACATTTTAAATGAACCATCCATGAAACCCTAGGTTTTATTTACATGAGGCTTTACAAAGTCTGAAAAGGGACCAAGTGGGCTCACAGCACCCTTTAACAGGTCTTCACTGCCAATAAATACAATCTCTGTTATCGGGTCATTCAATTTCATAAAATTATCCATTGCTTGACATCTGCTAAGAAGGCCATTAAGGAAACAGCTGAATTTGGGAAGAGTGGAAGATGTATCTGAAGTTCATCAGCAAAGCAATGAAAAGTAATGTTGTGTCTGATGAAGATGGAGGACAATGGTAAAATAAAAGGGTTTGTCCTAAATTGGAACCTTGTGGAACACCACAAGTCACAGGGCTTCAGATTTCAATCAATCAATCAATCAAACTTTATTTATACAGCACTTAATCATGCAATAAATGCAACTCAATGTGCTTAACAAATTAAAAAGGCCCCGCATACCCACATTCCCTCCCATCCCCAAAATTTTAAAAACAGTCTTGACGTTAAAACCCCTTCACAACACTCATCCTCCAGCACACACACACACACACACACATGCACATGCACAAACAGCCCCCCATGTCGTGTCTTCAGGCTATCTTCACAAATTAGTGAGAACACTATGTAATGTGATACTGTCATGCTTGTGACGTTTTATATCTATAGGTCCTCCTAAAAACAATAAAAAGGTACAGAAAAAACATTCTTGTTCACTCTTTTACGGCAAGCTTATTTATCATTTATTTATTTTTGAAAGTTAAGTAAAAGGATGTAAACTCAGTCAGTTTAGCAATCTTTAATTTGACTTTGTTTAGTCCGCATAATGGACAATAAGTTATGTGAATTTGGAAACATTTGCTCTTGACTGCCTAAGGGAAACAGAATATATTGGGGAACATAATTTCCCACAACACCTGTTTCACGTGGATCATGGTGTGCTTAATGTAAACAAACTGGCTGCCACTACCAGCTAAATGTGGCTCAAAGTTGACATAGTGTAGATGGATATCACTAGCTGCCTGTTAGCCATAGCTAGAGCCAGGAGACATGCTGTGTGTGCTGTGCGTAAACTCCCATGAATTACCAGCCAAAGGAGACCCAAGTCTAAAGTTAACGTTTGAGAAGAAGCCCTCAGACATGCACATCATCTCTGTAATGCGTGGAGAACTAAATCGATGTTAGTAAAGGGCTTTGGGAGATCCAGTAAGCAATGCTGATTTGGCCACTGACTAGCGGACAAACACTGGAGCGTGTTGGGAGAGATGGCAGACCTTGGGATGAGAGTAGACTTGAGTAGAAGGACTTTGGAATGGACACGTTGGGACCAGATCAGTAGTTCTGCATCGGTGTCACAGATGGACTGGGGTGCCCCAGGGCTCGGTTCTGGGTCGACTCCTTTTTTCTTTATATATGGCTTGCATTAGGATGTTTTTAGAAAATATGGGATTCTCATTCTTATGCGGATGACCTGCAGGTGTACAAGTCAATACCTGTTAATAGTGGCTGTCTCTCACAGGATTTATTAGACTGTCTTAAAGATGTACGGGCATGGTTTGACACAAACGTATTGAAACTGAACGATAGAAAG
>SSNQ01034556.1:1010817-1023317 GCA_006942095.1 Nothobranchius kuhntae
GGTGGGGGTGGGGGGGGTGGGGGGGGTGGGGGGGGTACAACAGGAAAAGAGAAAGAAAATAAAGAATTTGTATCTTTGTAAATATTCTTCCACACAAAAACTAAAACATGCAAAGGCACCAGCACTTACATGCAACCTGCACTTGGGTGCTGCACTGCATTATGGCACCCACTCGGTTTCTCACGATGCAGCGGTAGTGGCCAGCATGTGAACGGTCTAGCGAGGGGATCAGGTACCTAATGGGAAGAATAAAAAAGATGCAAGTGCAATTAGTCATCATCAGCGTGACAAACAGAAGCATTTGTTGTCCAGGTGCTTTTATCGCCCACACTAAAGATGCTAAATTAATTCAGAATTCATCTTCTGGCTCTTGGAGAGTACAGACACTTTTTTTCTCCTCTCCCTCCCTCCTCCTCCCAAGGAACTCTGTCCTTTCTGCCTGTGCACGGTGCTTTCTGCATTTTTTCTGGAAAATGGAAATGATTAAACATGGATCTGTCAGTTGGTCTCTCAATGCGAATGACAAAATTTTTTCAACGATGAGAAGGGGAGAAGGGGCTCCCAGATACCCCTCTGAGACAGAGCCAGCTGGGCATATCATGGACTCCTGGAAACAGTGGAACTTGATCTGCCTCTCTCAACTGTCTGTAGAGGATTCTGAAGATGTCTGGATATTCGTCATTTTGGTGTCAGGATTCCTGCTGTTTGGCCTGAGCGGTTACCTGGCATACTGGAAAATTAACAAGCTTTCAGGGAATATTGTCTTAATCCCGGAGCTCAGGGATGGAATGCATCGTGCTGTAAACTCACACTCAGATAATTGTCGAAATGAGTCGTAAGCTTGGAACTTTGGCTGAGATTCAGGCTCTGGCACAGAAGGTTGATTCGATCAAGGAGAAAGTTGACAGATCAGCACGGATTGGAATAGTTTGATTACGCTATTGTTGGACCTGGTGGGGTTGAAGACCAACAGAACTCAAAGGCAGAGAGGAAATTATCTCTATCTGTCCCCAAAACAATTCTTATCTGAATCGGGTGCCCTTGAAGCCTGTGAGGCTGAAGTGAAAACTCCCCCCTCAGAAGAAATGCGGAATGCTGCCGTCGCTATGGAAACCCTTTCTCCCTATCCCCGCCTGGGCGGGACTGCGACCGGTGAAGGCCGTGGAACCGTATCTAGGAGTCAATGTGCTCTCTAACCAAATTATCTCCCTCCTCTGTCCAAACGGAGGTGATGAGCACTGCTCTTGCAGCTGCACGCTCTGAAGTGAGGAGAGTCCCAACCCCCCACCCCCACCCCACCCCCCACCCCCACACACACACACCTAGTGGACACTTATGTTGTGTATCATCTGAAGTCTGTGTGCATATCTGTCTGAGGTGCTTTTTTGCATAGCAAAGCTATCCTCTCTGTCAGGGGTAACTCTGAAGTGCCTTTTTTCACTCCCCCTGACTCTATCCTCATATAAACCCTCTTGATCTATAATGGTAGAACGACTCGTGTTGCGAATGACCACAGTCACCAATTCTTGTCACTTGTCTATGTAATGTATGTCTGATCTCCGAATTGTGTGTACTGACACAATTGAATGTCCTTCTGGGATTAATAAAGTATTTTTTAATTGAATTGAAGATCTTTAACTGGGAACCTGAAACACAGTTAAACGGTGTTCCACTTAAAGATAAATACTCTAAACAACAACAAGTCACCACTAAAACCTAGCTGGGTGTGATAGTGGCTGATAGGAAGGGAACTGCAGGAAGGAGGGAGTATTTTTACACTATAACAGCTGAGATCCTGAGAAGCAGGACTCACAAAACCCCATTGTTATCCTGTATCTTCAGCCTGTTCATTCAATCAAATCCTACAAGCACCTGTTACATGTTTCAGACAGACACCGCTCTGTCTCCTCGCCCCTGATATGTATTCATGTTAAATGGGCTGTGTGAAAAGCTAGCTTAGATAACCCAAACACTCAGTCCTGAATAGTTTCATTTTTTATTTCTGTAACAATGTAGGTGTCTGGCGTTTGCCACAGCCGTGAATCCCTGTTCTGCTATTCAGACGTGGGGGTTTTGGGTGATGTTGGGTGGGGGTCTGATTAAATGGTTTCCAGTTCTACTCTTTGATCAAGGCTGGTGAAGAATAATAAGCAGAGGGCTGGCCTGTGAGGCAGACCCAGAGACTATAAGCCACACGAGAGCAGTGAGACGCCGAGGAAAGACAGGAAGGGGAGAATGATGTGTGCGGGATGGAAAAAAAGACAGGGAAGGGATGCTGTGCGAGTGTGTTTGTGTGATAGCAATGATAGCAATCAGACAGGCCCCCCTAAGAGTACTTGTCTGTGTTTAGGGCTCTGGTCAGGCTGTGAATAAAGTCATGAAAATGGGGTTCAAAATACAGAGAAGGTGACTTTGACTCCCGACTTCCACGATGACTTGTGGGGGGACACTGATACCAAGGCACCTCGCCTTGACGTCTTGGCCCCGCCCCGGTTGCCTAGGAGATCTGTCATCAGGAACCGCCAAGGCGTGTTCCAATGTTCATGTTCTATCAAAGCGTGTGTTCTCTGTTTGTTAGCCGTTTAGCTAGCTGAGCGAGGATACACGGGAGGTATCTTGTAGCCTAGCCTTGGTCAAACATTTCCCAGAATACACTGCGGTATTTCCAAAAGGACGGCGGATCTCCAATTTAAAACGTTTTTTTTAGATCCAAACAAGTTATCTCTGGTTGGTTAGTTGCTTAGTAGTTGCAGCTTCGGTGGCTAGCAGGTAGTAACTCACTTATATATTTAATTTAATAAACATATACACAATTTAAAAAGTAAAAGACTCATTATATATTTATATTGAGACTACTACGTATAAAATACACTGAACAAAAATATAAATGCAACACTTTTGTTTTTGCGCCCATTTTTCATGAGATGGACCTAAAGATCTAGAATTCATTCCAGATACACAATATTACCATTTCTCTCTAACATTGTTCACAAGTCAGTCTAAATGTATGATAGTGAGCACCTGTGCTTTGCTGAGATAATCCATCCCACCTTACAGGTGTGCCACATCAAGATGCTAATATGACATCATGAGTAGTGCACAGGTGTACCTTATACTGCTCACAACAAAAGGCCACCCTGGAATGTGCAGTTTCTATGCTTGTTTGGGGGTCTGGGGACTCAGAACCGGTCAGTATCTGGTGTGACCACCATTCGCCTCATGCAGTGCAACACATTTTCTTCGTATAGAGTTTATCAGATTGTCAATTGTGGCCTGTGGAATGTTGGTCCACTCCTCTTCAATGGCTGTGCGAAGTTGTTGGATATTAGTGGGAACTGGTACACGCTGTCGTATACGCCGGTCAAGCACATCCCAAACATGCTCAACGGGTGACATGTCCGGTGAGTATGCTGGCCATGCAAGAACTGGGACATTTTCAGCTTCCAAAAATTGTGTACAGATTCTTGCAACATGGGGCTGTGCATTATCTCGTTGAAACATGAGGTGATGTTCATGGATGTACGGCACAACAATGGGCCCCAAAATGCCATCAATAAAATGCACCTGTGTTCTTCGTCCATAACAAATGCCTGCCCATACCATAACCCCACCACCACCATGGGCCACTCGATCCACAACATTGACATCAGCAAAGCGCTCACCCACACGATGCCACACACACTGTCTGCCATCTGCCCTGAACAATGTAAACCAAGGTTCATCCGTGAAGAGAACACCTCTCCAATGTGCCAGATGCCATTGAATGTGAGCATTTGCCCACTGAAGTCTGTTACGGCGACGAGCTGGAGTCAGGTCAAGACCCCGATGAGGACGACGAGCATGCAGTTGAGCTTCCCTGAGACAGTTTCTGACAGTTTGTGCAGAAATTGTTTGGTTATGCAAACCAATTGTTTCAGCAGCTGTCTGAGTGGCTGGTCTCAGATGATCTAGGAGGTGAACCTGCTGGATGTGGAGGTCCTGGGCTGGTGTGGTTACACGTCGTCTGCAGTTGTGAGGCCGTTTGGATGTACTGCCATATTCTCTGACACGCCTTTGGTGACAGCTTATGGTGGAGAAATGAACATTCAATGCACGAGCAACAGATCTGGTTGACATTCCTGCTGTCAGCATGCCAATTGCACGCTCCCTCAATGCTTGTGGCATCTGTGGCATTTTGAAGTGAGACAAAACTGCACATTCCAGGGTGGCCTTTTATTGTGGGCTGTATAAGGTACACCTGTGCACTACTCATGATGTCGGATCAGCATCTTGATGTGGCACACCTGTGAGGTGGGATGGATTATCTCAACAAAGCAGAAGGGCTCACTATCACACATTTAGACTGATTTGTGAACAAAGTTTGAGAGAAATGGTAATATTGTGTATCTGGAATGAATTTTAGATCTTTAAGTCAATCTCATGAAAAATGGGAGCAAAAACAAAAGTGTTGCATTTATATTTTTGTTCAGTGTATAATGTTATCTCCCGTGTCACGTGACATTACGTGACCACCGTGGAAGCCGCTGTCACATGATGCAAGTCTGTTCCATTTAACCATTTTCTTTGACCAAGGAAGGACAGTGTCCTTGTAAGCAAGGCACCTGCCTTCGACATCGCCTTACGTGGCCAGGCGCCTTGACATTGAGAAACACCCAAAGGGCTTTTCTCAGCCCCGGCAGAAGCTTTCCCTCATCAAAGACCCTCTGCTAAGCAGAACTCTCCAACATCATGTTAGGTGGCAGAAATATAGATCATGTCCAGGAAAACTGCTGTCCTTGAAACAGCATTTCATCACCCCAACCCTAACAGCAGAGAAGCACATCCACATAGTGCAAGCTGATGAGAAGCATGATGAGTGTTATTCTAAAACACCAATGATAGTTTTGGCAAAAAGCGAGAAAAGAGTGAAAAGACGCATTATCTGCATTACACCATTTCTGAATGTTGTGCACGCTCTGAAATACAAATTAGAATGAATCTGAAATTCCCTGAACGCAACAGGGAGATGTGCAGCCAACTCGTGGTTGAATAAATCCATGAAAATTAGTCTGTAAAATGAATAAAAATGAGCAATTGTGCTATTAGTTACAATTAAATGCTGTTAAAATGCCCTCCTGTGGTGAGATAACTACAGTTGATGAATAAAAGAAATGATAACTGATAAGTGACTCTGGTGGTGTGCAAAACTCACCTGTATTCCAGGGAGAAGCGGGTTAGCTCGGTCCCATTGTAGATCCACCTGAATTCCAGGGGCCAGCTGCCCTCGGCCATGCAGGTAAGGACCAGGCGGTTTCCCTCTAGGTGAACCTGAGTCTGAGGAGGCTCCATCTTGAAATAAGGTGGAACGTCATCTACTGGGAGCAGAAACAGATAAATAATGAAAAAAATTAGAAACAGAAAGACAAAGCAAACAAAAGTGTGAACAGTGAGAAGGTTGTTAGTAAAAAATGAAGTCCATGATTCAGTAACTCATGTGAGAAGACTCATAACACTATCTCAGCAGTTCACGGGAAATGAGGGCTCAGAACAAGCCATTTCCATTTTTTTCCTGCACTTATAAGAAACTTGAAGGTCAACAGCAAATATTGCCAAAAAGCAGATGGAATAAATTGCTACTGCAAACACATCTTACTCTTTTTCTATCAAATTTAAATGTGCTGAGACAGAGGTGGAAGAGCAATTTGTGCTGAAAAAAGTGGCTTAAATGAACACTTCCATACCTTTAAACCACTAAGAGAGGAGAGGAGGGAAGCGGGAACAGTCAAAGCAGATGGAGAAAAATACAGCATTAAAAATGGAATGCAAGCAATTTAGATGCAGAGAGAGTGAGAAAGTAGGAAGTAATGGGAGGTGGTGGTGGTAGGGGTTGCTTTAGAAAACACAAAGTTTCCTCGTCTTAAACCCCTTTCTCTGACAGGATGAGTTATGCTTTGAGCCTACCTTCATTTATCTTTATAGTTCTCTAATGCAGCCAGATTATACAAGCCCCATCTGCAACACGTCTCACAGCCAGTGCAGCCACAAAAAGCCTTTAAGGTGATTCGCAAAGTCCAGGGCAGAGTTTGGAGACAAAGTGCTTTCATTTGAACTGATGAAAAAGGCATGATCAGACCTATCGATCGGGCTGCCTCACCAGCCATGGGCGACACGGAGCCATTTGCGCCAGCGTTTGCGGCAGGCTAATTAAAGTCTGTATTAATAGTTGCAGCAAAGCGTTGAGACCCCAAGCTCAGCTGCTTCTTAGTCTGCCACACCAGTTGATTCACGATCACGACTGATCACCAGTGCCTTCCTCACACTCGGCAGTTCAAAGCAAGATTTACTAGAGCAGATGCTGAGTGTGGTATGGCAGAACCGGGTAAATATGAGGGCAGTCCAGGTGAGCAGGGAAGAGGATACAGAAAATATAACCTGATTGAAATCATAAAACAAATAATGAGTATGGACCAGTGTGTTTCCCACAGGCAGACAGGGTTGTAGAGAACAAAGGTATAACAAAATACACTGTAGACATCCTTTACAATACCCAATCTCAATCCCAATCTGGGCTACGCAGTGGCACAGTGGTTAGAGCTGTTGCTTTACAGCAAGAAGGTCCTGGGTTCGCTTCAAAGCCTGGGATCATTCTGCATGGAGTTTGCATGTTCTCCCTGTGCATGCGTGGGTTCTCTCCGGGTACTCCGGCTTCCTCCCACAGTCCAAAAACATGACTGTTAGGTTAATTGGTCTGTCTAAATTGTCCTTAGGTGTGAGTGTGTGTGTGTGTGATTGTTTGCCCTGTGTGTCTCTGTGTTGCCCTGCGATGGACTGGCTCTCTGTCCAGGGTGTGCCCCGCCTGATTGCCCATTGACCACTGGAGATAGGCACCAGCCCCCCACAACCCTACATGGACAAAGCGGGTTCAGACAATGGGTGGATGAATGGATACCCAATCTCAGCCTTTTGATCACACTACACTCACAAAAGAGTAAAACAACCCTAACACATGTGTTTCAAAATAGTCCTTTCATCTTTTGTCTTTTCTGTCCATCATCCTTCTCAAAAAACAAACACTATCAAACCAACCGCCACTTTAAACCGATCTCTAGCAGAGCCCAGGAGCGGGCTGTTGGAGTGGTTGCTCTGCTGTAATTCCATCCACCAAATGCATTTGTACTTGACACACACAATCCCAATTCCAAAACATTCACTCATGGCTGCACACACACACACAAACACAGACACAGACACACACACACACACACACACACACACAGGCAACATGAGACCACTTTTAGCTGATTCTGAGTCTCGATGGCTGTGTGCACTTAGCGGTGCCTCCATCAACAAGCCACCATTAGGAACCTGCTCATGCAAACCTGGACTCAAACATCAATCATGCCAGGCAAGAAACATGGAGAATTCTGACTGACTGATGTGAAATAGTGGAATGGGAAATTGAGAGCACTCTAATCTGCTCTGTGGTTATCTGGTATGGTGCCCCGCATGTGATCCCTCAGATGACCCACTTGATAAAAATCCTTGGACATACTGTTAGGTGACAATGAACAAAATTGTACATTTCTAACCTCTTTTTTCTCTCATTTTCATGAGCTGAAACATTTTCCAAATACACAAAAGCCCCGTTCAACTCAATAGTGTTCACAAATCTGTCTAAATCTGTGTTCAGTTCACGAATTAATCCTGATTTTCTCTGTTTAGGGCAGATGGCAGACTGTGTGTGTGGTGTCATGCAGGTGAGCGGTGGATCGAGTGGCCCATGGTGACGGTGGGGTACTGGTATGGCCAGGTGTATGTAATGAACAATGAACACAGGTGCATTGATGGCATTTTGAATGCATGGAGATACCACTATGAGACCCTGAGGCCCATTGTTGTGCCATTCATCCATGACCATCGCCTCATATTGCAGCATGATAACCCATGGCACCATACTGCAAGGATCTGTACACAATTTGTGGAAACTGAAAACATCCCAGTTCTTGCATGGCCAGCATACTCCAGACATCCATTGAGCATGTTTGGGATGCTCTGTATCGGCGCATACGACAGCCTGTTCCAGTTCCTGCCAATATTCAGCAACTTCGCACAGCTATTGAAGAGGTGGACCAACTTTCCACAGGCCACAGTCAACAACCTGACCAGCTCTATGTGACAGAGAAGTGTTGCCCTGCGTGAGGCACATGATGGCCACACCAGATACTGACTGACAGAAGAAGTGCCCACTAACACAGATTTAGACAGATCTGAGAACAGTATTTGAGAGTATTGTGTTTTTTGTAAATTTAAATAATGTTTCAGATCTTTCAGTTAAGCTTGTGAAAAATGGGAGAACAAACAAAAGTTCAGTGGATTTGTTCGGTGTAGTGTTAAGTTGCCCTCTTGTCATGAATCATTGTGTCAGATCAGCAAACAATGTTTCTTTCAACATCACACAAGGATCACTTGAGTAAATACAAAATGTAGACATGTAGGATTATGAAATTACTTTCACAGAACCTGTCTGACAATATGAAGTACATAGAAGAGATATCAAAAGCAACATATCCCGTTCAAAAGAAAATCAGGAAACAAAACCAGCAGCTGTGCCAGAGGCCCATGAGATCATAACAGCAAGCCCCCAGGTCCACCCGCAGCCGTCCACTCCAGGGTAGGCCGAGCTCAGAAATCGAATACACACCCAGGGTGATTAGGGAGCCTCCTCAGAAACAATTTGTGAATGTCTGGACTGAAAAAGCCACATAAATGCTGAAGGACTGTTTCCAAACCACAGACTGGGAGACACTCAGCAGCACTCATGGTGATGACATTGACAGCTTGACCCACTGTGTCACTGAATATGTTAATTTCTGTGTTGAGACATCATTCCAGTATGAAAAGTGAGGTGTTTCTCTAATAAGAAACCCTGATTGACCCGTGAACTGAAATCTCTGCTGAATAATATGAAAAAAGCTTTTATGGCTGGAGACGAGGAGCAGAGACGAGTCCATGAGAAGAACAAATATAAGATCAGACCGACTAAAGAAATCTACAGGAAGAAGCTGGAGAAACAGCTGGGTCAAAACAGTTCTCGAGGAGCATGGAGAGGCCTCAGAAACATCACAGGTCACAGTAGGAGGAGTGGTGCCAGTGAGTCTGCTGACGGGGACCAGAACTGGGCCAGCAAGCTTAAACTGTTTTTTAACAGATTTGACTCTACACCCCCACAGCTGCAAAAGGTACTACCAACTCCTCCACTGAGCCAGCCAATCACTGAGCCAGCCAACCCCCTCAGCACCACTCTATCCCTCCAGTTACATCTGACCAGGTGAGGAGAGAGCTGAGGCAGCTTAAGAGCAGAAAAGCAACAGGTCCTGATGGAATCAGCCCCAGATTTCTCAAAGACTGTGCTGACCAGCTTTGTGCATTAGTCACACACATGTTCAATCCAAGCCTTCAGTTGGAGTAGGTCCCCATCCTGTAGAAGGCATCCTGTGTGGTTCCAGTTCCAAAAACATCACATCCCAGAGTAACAGACCACTATAGACCAGTCGCCTTGACCTCCCATCTGATGAAGACCATGGAAAGACTCATCCTCACCCATCTATGTGCAGCGGTGAGCCTGGAAATAGACCAACTGCAATTTGCATATAAACCAAACGTGGAGGTGGAGGCCACACTCATCTATCTGCAGCACCAGGCGCTGACTCACCTTGAGATGCAAAAGAGCACTGTGAGAGTCATGTTCTTTGACTTCTCAAGGGCCTTCAACACCATCCAGCAGTGTCTACTGCAGCAGTAGATGAGGGATGCAGGAGTAGAAAAACACCTGACTGCATGGACCATCAACTACCTCACCAATAGGCCACAGTTTGTGAGGCTGCACCACAGTATTTGTGTGTTGGTTGTGTGTAGGACGTGAGCTCCGCAGGGTGCGATGCTCTCTCCTTTTCTCTTCACCTTCAAATGTCACCTGAAGACTGTCACCTTTAGAAGTTCTCTGATGACGAGGCCATTGTCGGCTGTGTGTCTGAGGGGAATGATTTGGAGTACAGATCAGTCATCATGGACTTTGTGGACTGGTGCGAGCGTAACCACCTTCGCCTGAACACCAGTAAGACAAAGGAAATGGTGATTGACTTCCAGAAAAACACTCTTCCTCACTCACCAGCAAACATCCAGAGGCAGACATTGATGTGGTGGATAACTTTAAGTACCTTGGTGTTCATTGAACTGGTCCAACAAGACAGATGCTCAGTATAAGATAGGCCAAAGCTGTCTCCACCTCCTGAGAAGGTTGAAGTCTTTCAGAGTTAATTCCCAGCTACTAAAATGCTTTTATTTCTCTGTTGTCGGATCTCTTATATATACATTATAATGGTAAATTCCTTCAATAATCACTTTATCAAGTCCAGTCAAGCCTTTGCTACAGCTTCACCTGTCTCTATGATAGCTTCCAGTCAGGTTTTCGTAGAGCTCATTCTACTGAAACAGCTCTTCTTAGGGGCTCTAATGACCTTCTGACTAACAGTGATGCAGGGGACTGTTCTGTTCTGGTCCTGCTGGACCTGACTGCAGCCTTTGACACTGTTGACCATCACCTGCTTCTGGAGAGGCTGAGAGACTGGGTAGGCCTATCAGGAACTGCTCTGGAGTGGTTCTCCTCTTGTCTTTCTGAGCGCTCCTTTTCTGTGGCCGTCTCCAAGTATAGATCCTCTACCACCTCCCTTAGCCATGGTGTCCCACAAGGTTCTGTGCTGGGGCCTCTACTCTTCCTCCTCTATCTGCTTCCTCTTCAGCACATCTTGAGCTCCTTCAAAGGAATATCCTACCATCTTTATATAGATGACATCCAACTGTAAATCTCCTTTAAGCCCCATGAGATGTCTAAGCTGCAGCTGTTACACACCTGCTTAGACTCTATTAAAACCTGGATGGCTGGAAACTTTCTACAGCTGAATGAAGACAAGACTGAGATCCTCATCTGTGCCCCAGACAAGCTGGTTCCCAAAGTCAGAGACTCTCTTGGTCAGCTTGCTTCCCACACCAAACCTTCCATCAGGAATCTTGGTGTGACCTTTGACCCAGCTCTCACCCTGGATTCTCATGTCAGTTCTCTTGTTCGCTCTTCCTTCTTCCATCTCAGGAACATTGCTAAACTGAGTCCCATTCTGTCCCGCTCTGAACTTGAGACAGTTATCCACACCTTCATCTCTTCATGCTTACGACTACTGTAACTCAAGCTGAGTCCCATTCTGTCCCGCTTTGAACTTGAGACAGTTATCCACACCTTCATCTCCTCACGCTTAGACTAATGTAACTCTCTTTTCACGTGTCTGAGCAGAACCTCCCTGAACCGTCTACAGTTGGTTCAGAATGCCTGTGCTCGGCTTCTGACCAAGTCATCCAAACACACCCACATCATCCCGCTTCTGCTCCAGCTTCATTGGCTGCCAGTCAACTTCAGGGTTCATTTCAAGATCCTGGTTCTGGTCATGGACAAGCACCATCTTACATTGGTGATCTTCTTAGTCCCTACACCACCAACAGGTCCCTGAGGTCCAGTGATCAAAGCCTGGTTGTGCAGCGCACCAGGCTAAAGACCAAAGGTAACAGATCATTTGCTGCTGTGGCCCCCAGACTCTGGAACTATCTCCCCCTGAGCCTGAGATCAGTGGACTCAGTGAACTCCTTCAAAAAGCAGCTGAAGACTCATTTGTTCAAACTGGCTTTTGTATGACCTTCTTCAACCACTCTCTCTTTATTCTGCTCTCCCCACCTATTCCACCTTCCTCAGGATCACTGATTTCCCTCATTCCTATTCACACTCTCTCTCTCTTTACATTTTTTAATCACAATAGTCTATTTTTTGCTCATTTTAAATATATTTATAACCATTTTATAAATGATTTTTTATATTTTTACATTTTTCATTTTTGTGAAGCGCCTCGTGATTTTTATCTTGAGAGGCACTATAGAAATTATATTTTCTTCTTCTTCTTGTTAATGTTTATGTTTATGTATTTAGCAGACACTTTTGTCCAAAGCGACTTACAAGTGATAATCGGCACGTTGCCCTTGAGGCTAACAACAACAACAACAACAACAACTTGACATCAACCATGGAGAAGTGGGAACAAGGAGTGAACAGTAGAGAGGAGAGAAGGGTACAGGGAGGGTGCTAGTTTAGAAGATGCTCTCTGAAGAGCAGGGTCTTCAGGAGTTTCTTGAAAATTGAAAAGAAAGCCCCTGTTCTGTAGTACTTGGTAGGTCATTCCACATTTGTGGAACGATGCATGAGAAGAGTCTGGATTGTCCTGAGCATGGTGTAGGCACTGCTACCCGACAATCCTGTGATGACCGGAGCGGCCGGGCCGAGACGTTAGCCTTTGCAAGAGGATTCAGGTAGATGAGAGCCGTACCATCTTCTTCTCTAGGGTCTGCAACGATTCCCTCTCCCCAACCAGTACCTGTTTCTCCTTTCAAGTTTTTCAGGTAAATGAGTACTCAGGTAAGACCCT